>APFE030945665.1:27067-52221 GCA_000404065.3 Pinus taeda | reverse complement strand
TCAAAATCATTCTAGAAACATCTAGAATTAACCCAAAAGTGAGTTTTTAGGATAAACTTGCGCCTTTTTGACTTTTACAGGGGTACGCACCCACCCCTTTACAGACAGAGCATGCAGGTACACAGGTAATATGAACAAAGGGTGTGGGTCCGCAGGTAAAAGTAGGAAAAAGAGCGGAACCAGAGTAATATTGATTTTCAATGTCTTTCTCTCATTTGCAAAGCTTGAGATGAAGAGATAAGGTCTAAGACTTGCTTAGGAGGCTAGTATAAGTGATGATAGACCCATACTGACTGCAAATAATCATGGTCACGATATTTTTGTGTAACAGATTGGCCCCTAAAGTGTGAAGTCTGTAGTAGATGAGGATTTCATTTATCATTTAAGAAGAGTGAAGTACTTTATCATTTCGAGGATTATCTTGCAGAGAGCCCGGTTGGAACCTGTAAAAAACATTCAAGTGCAAAATATATATATGAGATCATATCATCGCTGAGGTAGGCATTCCTATACTCAGATCAAAACTAACTAGAAAACTAACTACTGCTCTGATATAGGAACGATCTTGTAATACATCATAAGTATAGACACAGTATGGACGCAGCCATATGTTTATGAATAGTCTACAACATAATGAATACAAAATTCCTCGCAGCGTGGATGGTGGAAACTAGATCTAGGGTCTTCATTTCTACTCCTCGAAATAGTATGATTCTATCCATGTGAATAAATGTGTCAAAGTCGAACATGGTAGAAACCACTTGATTACCAGTCGATGATGTAAACTGTTAACAAGTGTGAGAGAAACCACCAATAATGACAATGGCTCTCAAAGTACTCAATACAATCCATGAGATGTGATTAGATGTGTCGAAGTCGAACATGTCACGGAATCCTTCGATCGAAGGTCAATGATGCAACCTATCATCAAAGACGAGAAAACTGCCATTGAGGCATGCAGATCCCAAGGTACTGGCGATTTCTAGATCACCTTTCTAGATAAAGAGCTGAAGTCGATAGAAAGTGATCCGTCGTAGGCAAGCCCACAACACGAAATCATAGATCAAGTTTGAAGAAATTTAGTTGCAGGACTGACTCAGGGATGGTCAAGATGGATGACAGATATTTTTGCAAATGAATGGCTCATTCGCACTGACCTCTTGAACACATAATGACACAGCAGATGGTTTGGTGATGGTTGACCCAAAGTTAATACCGAGAAACCGGCTGAAGACTTTCAATTTGGTTTGATCAACTGTTAGGCAAAGGATTTCCCAACCCAGGTGAATGAAAGTGTCATGTTCAAGAGTGGTTACAAAGTATGACAAACAGGCTCATTTTTCTCTCTTTTCCCCCACCATTTCTCGCCAAGTACCTCTTTATTTTACAGCTTGAGGAGGATAACATATGCTTGATTATAAGCTCACCCTTCGGATGAGTCCAACTTAGTTTAAATTTGAACCCTAAGAAGGAGTGGTCTGTTCCTGTTTGTAATTGAACTGGTCCTTTACTGTCGAAATTTAAAGAGTCCAGTATAGGAGAAACTCGGCGTTTTTCATTTTTAGAGAGTCTAAAAAAGCTTAAGAAGACTCCAGGGTTGACTTTTTCATAAATTTGTGTCTCCCAAGCCCGAAAAAGTATAAAATAATACTTGAGAGAACCACTTGATCTTTTACGATCAAGGAGTACTTTTCGTAATTAGTGCCTCTGATCGGAAAAAGTAAAAAAGCGATCAATGACACGTCGGTGTATGACCAATATCGAATTTGAAACGACAAAAACCCGGCAATCTTTTCGTGTTTTTACGGTCAGAAAAGGGTTGTAAGAGGACCGTCTTTTTAGTTCTGTTTTAACAAGCTTAAAAAGAAAAACTCAGCAATCTTTTCATGTTTTAGGAGTCAGAAAAGAGCTTAAAGATGACTCTAATTGTTTTTCATTAAAAATGATTGATTTCGCCTGAAAATCTGTTATCCTGAACAAAAACTCAAACATTACTCATACATTTTTAATAATAGGTGAAAATGTCGCAAAAACACCTTTTTAAAGTAAAACATAAACAAATTTAGAATTTATTTACCCAAAAAACTTATAAAAAGGACTTTTTACCATTTGAGATTTGGGTGAGAAAAAAGGGCTTTTGACCAGAAATTTCCCGTGAAGATTGTGGAAAATCCGTCCGTCGGAATCGAATGCCGTCTCCTCCAGGTAATCTACGTCATCCTACTCTTCATTTTTGTCTGTTTGAAATTGTTTTTTAGGGTTTAATTTTTGTTTTTAGGAGGTTTTTAGGTTTGAAAACCTGTGCGCGGGGGCCCGCAGGTTTACCACAGGGGACCTGTGTACCCCGACTTTTTTGCAATGGGAAAAAACTCAGGGGTACGCACCTGCCGTGAAGGCAAGGTGCGGACCCCATGCACTATCCCTAACAAGGGGGTGCGTACCCCGCGCATAGGTTTATAAAAACCTAACTTACTCAAAAAATACCCAATGAAATCAATTTAGCATATTCTAATTTGCCTTTTTTACTTGATTGTAGGATATACATCATGCTTGATTGGCAAGAACGGGAGAACGAGAATGTGGACCTCGCCACGATGAATCATCAACCTTCGATCGATGCATTGAAGGCATGTGGCTTGTACAAGTTCTGGGCCATACCTGGCATGAGGGCCCAGGTGGACTTTTTGCAGTGGCTGGTTGATAGATGGAGTATACAGGACCAGTGCTTCTTTATTGGTGGACACCAGCTCGAAATCTAGCCATCTGATATATACTTCTTGACTGGTTTGCCCAGGAGGGGTGAACACTTGACTCTGTTTGGGCCCAGGGCAGGTGGCCAGTCTGTCGAGAGCCTCCGCCTAGAGTTCTGCAATGTCCAAAACCAGGACAAAGGGATAGATATCAAAACCATATCCCTTCCTGAACTCATGTTTATTGCATTCACAGTTACCAGACTTTGCGGTAGTGCAACGCTACACGTTGCCACCAGATCCCAGATGCGGATGGAAGTCGATTGCTTTCGAGGCACCATTTTCAACTGGTGTGATGTTGTGTTGGCCAATGTGAAGGGCCAACTGACCAGAGCCAAAAACGGACAACTAAAGACCTTTGGTTATGGTGCTATAGTTGTGAGTTTTGGTCTGGAGAGGGTTGCAGTTATGGCCCGTCATCTTGATGAGGGGACCAAGGTCGTTCGGTTCAAACCTGAGTATTTCCAATGGTTGGAAAACCAGGTTTTTGCTATTCAGGACTTTCCTTATGCTGGGATTGATTTTCGTGGAGGCCCAGACATGGCTCTTCCGCCAGGAGAGTAATGGGATGATGCAGGTAAAATCATTTTCAACATTTTTCCTAATTTAATTTTTTGTTGTTTTTATATTGTCCCAAAACTGATAGTAAAAAGTTTCAAATGTAGATGTGGGCCCACGGTGACCAGCTGCTCTCCGGCCTTACGAGAGGAAACAACCAGATGCACCAGCTCCAGCCCCACAGGACGAATCAATAGAGACCTTGGCCGAGTTGGAGAGCCATTTAGAGCACCTGACAGGGGACATGCCCGAGACCATTATAGATGACATCCCTCGTCGACTTCAGCACTATGTGATTGGAGTCCTAGGACCTTTTAGGAGGTTCCTTTGTAAGGTGGCCCGTGTAGTGGTTTCGTATCGAGATCATCAGCAGTGATGGGATGATCACCTATTGTAGTCACATATGACATTTTTTCTTTTTGTACTTATCATTTTTACCGATCATAAGGTGTTTTTCAACCTATGATCGAGGACGATGTATTATTTTGACACACTCCTATATATATGATATCATTATTACCAGCTTATCTTGTTAAACATGTTATGGAATGTTTTTTTTTAATTTACTTGTATGATTATTGCACATGTCTACTTAACATTTGAGAAGCAATTGCATGTGCTAATGTATTTAAAGATCTTGGAATATTCTGATATTCAATATAGTCAAATTCACGTTCCAAGAGACGCACTCTCAAAAATAATCTCAATAAAACTGGATTTCTCTATGGCGTATACTCTATTAAGCTGTAATACAACGAGTTCAGAATCTAACCTCACTATCAAACTCCGAATCCTAAATGAAATAGATTCAGATAATAACTCAATCACTGCACTATACTCTGCAATGTTGTTTGTTGTTTGACCGAGGCTTACCCCATGCATAGATACCAACTTGTCAGAGGGTGAATAAATAACCCAAGCTGCGGAAGAAATATTCTGTGTACTACGACAAGCACCACCAACGAAACCAATGTATGTTTGGAGAGGCGTTGACATCTGCGACATCAAACGTAAAACCAAGATAAGCAGAAATAACGACGAAAAACTCACTCTCTAAGCTAAGCACACTTTTTAATCTAAAACACACCAGCTAGAAGGAAAACTAACCTAACTAAAAAATCTCCACACTCGTTTTACGCATAATACCTCTTCAGGTAAAGACCATTTCTGGGTTTACCTAAAGAGACCCCGTCAAAGTCTACCAATTCATAGGCCCCTTCCGCTAGCCTTCGCTTGACAACATAGGGACCATGCCACATAGGCACAAATTTTCCATCGCCTAATTTATCATTTTCTTGATCGTACAATAAGACTAGATCTCCTTCCGAAAAATTTCGAGGGGTACCATTTCGATCATACTGAGCTTTAATACGTTTTGCATGAGATTCGATTGCTAATGCAGCATCGCGTCGATTCTCATCTAGCTGAGCCAAGTATAACAAACGTCTTTCCTCTTCGGAAGTGGCTAGAAGTAACTCGATGGCCATTTGCACTGACAGGATTCCGCACACAATAGGTAACACAGCTTCCAAACCATAAACTAGTTGGACATGCGTGAACCCTATTGATGTTTTAACTGAAGTACGATATGGCCACAGCGCTGAAAATAGCATTTTGTGCCAATTCGACCGATGAATCCTAATGATTCGTCGAATCATGATGACTAGAACTTTGTTGATGGCTTCAACTAGGCCATTAGCTTGTGGATAATAAGGAGTTGAACTGTCATGACGCAAGCCAAGCTAGCCTGTAAGTTCAGTCATCATAACATTTCGAAAATGACGCCCATGATCAGTGATAATTACTTGTGGAACACCAAACCTAGAAATGATATGATTGAATACGAAAATTGCAACTGTTTTGCCGTCTGCCTCAAATGTAGGCATCGCCTCAGCCCACTTGGTAAAATAATCTACCGCAAGGATAATATATGCATGCCCCCGGCCGAGTGAGGGTTACATGTAATAAAATCAATACCCTATTTGGCAAAAGGACCAACGACAATTATAGGGTGAAGAGGAGCAGGTGGAGCGCGCATCTTTCGATAAAAAATTTGGCAGTTGTCGCATCTTCGGACCGCAATAATACAATCTTTAAACATAGACGACCACAAATAGCCAGCGCGCAATATCTTTTGGGCAGTGGCATACCCAGACATATGACCGCCACACGCTCCAGAGTGACAGTCATTTAGGACCCTTTCAGCTTCCTCATGAGTTAAACAACATCGAAAAACAGAGTCCGCCCCACAACGATAAAGAGTATCTCCAATAATTTTGAATTGTTGGGACTGGAATCGTATTTTTCGAAGTTCCGACCGTGAAATATCTGGCCGAAAGGATTGGGTTTAGAGATAAACTATGATATCCCCATGCCACGGATCTAAAGTGCTGATTAGAAACAAGGATTCATTCGCAATGGGCTCCTCCGCCACAATTTCCGTGTCAGCACGCGGGAAGTCACACATTAACTTTGCAAAAAGTAAAGATTTCTATGACTTAGACTTTTCAAATTCCAAGTCGAACTCCTGCAGGATCACAATCCATTTGGAGTACTTGCCTTCCAGTAATTGCTTGGTCAAAATATAGATCATAGGGTTGCAATCAGAAATGACTATAGTCTTACGTAGTAAAATGTAATGACGAAAACGTTGGACAGCTTGAACGGCTTCCAATGCCAATTTCTCCACATGTGAGTATTTTAGCTCAGTTGGATTTAAAGTTCGACTAAGGTAATATATCACATGTTCAATACCGAATTCATCTTCCTGAACTAACACCATTCCGATGGTGGAATGGGAAGCAGCGAGATACAAGTAGTCCTGGTTGTAGTTGGGAGGATGCAACAACAGTGCATGGGTCAACGCGTGTTTTAGCGCATCAAAAGATTTCTCAGCTATCTCGTCCCAAAAGAACAAAGTATTCTACTTCAACAACCGGGTAAAACCCTTTGTGATCTCGGAGTAGTTAGGGATGAATCGACGTAAAAAGTTTGCTTTCCCTTGCAAACTTTGGAGTTGGCGAAGACTCGAAGGAGGAGGCAATTTGATAATGGCTTCAACCTTCAAGGGATCGACGCGAATGCCGGCTTTTGAAACAACAAACCCCAGTATCTGACCCGTTTCAATACAGAAAACACACTTGTGGGGATTCAACCTAATCCGATAATGCCTACACCTCATAAATATTGCTCTTAAATGGACGAGATGATCAACTCGATGTAATGAATGAGCAGGCAAGTCATCGAGATAGGGTTTCACAATGTGCTTGATATCACGAAAAGCATAAGACATGGCCCGTTGAAAAATTGCCCCGGCATTCTTCAGCCCAAAAGGTAATTTGCAATAAGCAAATGTCCCGCATGGACAAATGAAAGCTGTTTTTGGTTGATCGGCAGGGAGAATATTGATTTGATTGTATCCAGAAAAACAATCCATGAAGGAGAAAATTTCACTGCCGGCACAATCATCGATGATTTGATCGATATAGGGAGTTGGGTAATTGTCCTTTGGACAGGCTCGATTAATGTCCCTATAATCGATACATATTCTTATTGTTCCTTGCTTTTTTTTAACAGGAACAATATTCGATAACCAATCCGTTAACGGGATCGGATAAATGAAACTTGCTTTGAGTAATTTTTCAACTTCTGCTTTAATTGCAGCAGCTTTTCTTGGGTGAATCTGACGCAAACGTTGCCGACAGGTTTAGCATCCGTGTAAGTTTTGATTTCATGAATAACAATTGCGGGGTCAATTCCTGGCATTTCCTCATATGACCAGGCGAACACGTCACGAAATTCTTGAAATAGGGCCTTATATGTTTGAATTTCATTTTCCGTACAAGAGGCACCTATATGAACGTTTTCAACAATTCCAGGCTTAACCAAAATTTCAAGGGGAATAGTTCGAGAAATATTTCCCAAGTTTAACTCGGAATCAGGATGTTTCATTGGATTCTGAGCTTCCTTGACATATTCAGCCGTAAAAATTGATGGGAAATCATTTTCAAAATGATCTCCCTCGGGTAAAAACGAAGATCTGTGATGAAGATCTTCCCATGGTAACTCATTGATGCATAGGATTTCACGAATTTGCTCATCAGTTTGAACAAGTTCAAAAAACGTTATTGAATCCGAGTTTGATGTTGAAAGTGATTCCTCATGGACCACATTCATTAAGTCAATTTTGGTTGAAGATGTGTCAGAGAACAATTGCACTGCCTGATACGCAAGTTCATACGGACTCAAAGGCATAAGATCACCAAACGAGTCTATCTCAGATTCAGAAGGTATGATCCAAGGATCATCATAAACAATGGTGTCTGATGAAATCATATGAATGGTTGTAGTAGAAGACGATGCGTTGATAGGAGGAAAAGGAAAAGTGCCCAGTATACCGGCATCTTTGACTAGTCCTACTCCAACATCCTTATATGGGATAGTCGTTTTACCAACATGCTGAATGCTTTCAGCAGAGGCTGGATCGGATGAAAAGTAAGATAGTTGGTCTAAGGTTACGATCTTCCATTATGAGGGAACTTTATAAGCCGAAAGACCGATGAAACGACAATTGTCATAGCGTAATACCAACTACGACCCAAGAGAAGGTTGTAATCTAGAGGGGCATCAACCACCTCCACATCTAGATTAACATTTTTACCTTCAAACCCTATAGGTAAATCCTGTAGAATGCCAAAAGGATGAAACCCATGACCATCAAAGGCCTTTAGAATCGTCGGGGATTGATTTAGTGAAGGAGAACCAAGCGACCTCCAACACTGTATTGACATAATACACGTTGAAGCTCCTCATCAATCACAGTCCTATGGACAAGCCTATTTTTGACTATCACTAGAATCTAGACAACCATTTGATGAGGTAAGCGCGGTGCACTATTTTCTAGATCGAAAATTATAAGGTTCGGGTCCTGAATGTCAACAGCTCCTATAGCCGACAAAAGTAATTTATGCTGTGCTGGACATGATTGCAGCACTTCCAAAGTCGACATTGCTGAAGGTGAAACAGCTAAATCTTCAACAATGTTATAGTTCTGAGCCACTCTTGCATGTGGATTGAAAGCCGACTTTCGAAGTATACCCTTGGCGGGTGGTTTGATTACTAAGTCTGGATTAGGTTTCTCGGTCTGTAGTGGATCGGAACCGGGAGCTGAGGTTGATGGATTAGAATGAGAAGATTCTGCTTCTTTACCATCAACAAGACTTTTACTTCCATAATCTTGCGATCGAGTCGCAATCCTAACATGGGACATCATTAGTATGGGTTCTTCATTGGCACTGGAGGAAGAACCTATCATCTTACTGTCTTGATTTGGAAAAAGATCCTTCAAAACAGCAGGAGTTTGGGAACCTTTGACAATTTTCCCAACCTCTGCACGATGAGGGAAGTCTCTCATAAAATGCTCTTCATCACAAATGAGACAAGGATAACGAGGTTTGCATTTTTCATCAGTTGATTCCGCTTTTTCTGGTTTCTCTTTCGAATTCTTATCTGTTTTATTCTTCTTCTTCCCTTTCTTCTTACCACCGGTTTTAGATTTAGCTGTAGATGACTCTACAACATGAATATCGGCGGAAAGTTCCGCAGAAGAATCTCCTGTTGGGGAATCTGGCAAGGTTATGATAGGAGAAGAATTCTTGGAAGACTTCTTCTTACTTTTGGTATTAACCATACCAATCATACCATCAGTGGCATGAGACCCTGAAGGAGCTACAACAATTTGATTTTGTTTGGGTAGATCGGGGATTTTCTCGTGTAACGTACCTGACTGAGTATAAACTAAGTCAAGGTACTGTGCTTGAGCAATTACTTGCTCCTCAGTAATGACTCCGACCTTAGCTACATCCTTAGTGATCTTGGGCAGTAAAGATTTTACAAACCATTAAGCTAAGATCTGATTCGGGATAAAAACTTTCACTAAACGCCGACGACGTCTCCATTCATGAATGTGATCTGAAATGTAAGTGGACGTTGACTGCTTTAGCGAAGTTAATAATTCCGTGCCATTGTCATATCTAACTGGCAACTGAAAATGAGTTAAAAATGAAGTAGCTAACTGACTAAAATTATAAAATGTGGCTCGCGGTAACTCAATATACCACTTGGCCGCAATACCAATTAGAGTGCGCTGGAAAAGTCTTAAACGGATTGAATCATCTGAAATGGAATTAGATGCACACCAGAGGTGATAAGTCATCACATGGTTCGACGGGTCCTCTCCTAGCTTACCTTCAAATTTAGGAATATCACTAGGCAACTTATTCGGCATTGGCGGCCAAAACAGAAGATAGTTAATTGGATCGTTCATAAGGTGTCACAAATCAGGCAAGTCCAAAGTTGCGATAAAAGGTAACTGACGATTAGGGTCTCTAAAACTCTGGGTCGTCAGACTAGCCCCACGAGGAGGATATCCAAGATAACTAGGAATTGGAATTGCATTTGGGATATTATATCCTCCTGGAAAACCAGGATTAACCGGACCATACTGGGGTTGCTGAGGTTGTTGATATGTATACCCAGGGTACGGTTGATACTGATAGACTGGCTGCTGCACAACAGGACCGAATTGGTATTGTCCTTGGTACGATTGTTGAATAAATTGAGGTTGACTAGTGACAATTGTACTTAAATCTGGTTGTCCTACAGGCATCTGGACCGAAGTGTGGACCGTGGGTCCAGACTGAGGTAAAGATGTCTGAGGAGTAGATACAGGAACAATAGAAATCGGAGTTGTCGATACTCCAGAAGAAGGTGGGGTAGATGAAACAGATGTTGCAGTAGTTGCAGTAGTCGATTGAGGTAGAGTACGAGGCGTACTAGGCCCAGACTGAGAAGCTACAGAAGGTGCAGAAGTTTGAATAGTAGACTGGACAGGTTGCTGGGGTGAACCAGAAACCAAGGGTTGTCCAGTTTGAGATGACAACTGTACATTCGGTTGCAAGACCTATTGGGATTGAGATGGATCCCACACTACATTCATTCCGGGGTATGGACCCATAACAGGTTGAGAATATTGAGGACCATAACCGGGTTGAGGGTAGGGTTGATAATTCAACGGTATATTTCTAGATCCTTGAACATATGATTGATCGGAAGGTGGTTGGTAACCTTGGGTTGGGTACTGACCTTAGGGTTGATAACCTTGAGGCACGTATTGATAATGGGGTTGACCTTGAGGTACATATTGATATTGGGGTTGAACTTGAGGTACATATTGATACTGGGGTTGACCTTGAGGTACATATTGAGTCTGGGGTTGACCTTGAGGAACGTATTGTCCCGTGGGTATGTACTGTCCTTGAGGTTGCCCCCCAGGTGCAAACTGGGTACCTTGAGGTTTTCCCCCAGGCACAAACTGGGTACCTTGAGGTTGCCCCCCAGGTGATACTTGAGGATTTTGAGGCTGCCCCCCAGGCGATGACTGGCCACCTTGAGGTTGAGGATTGGGAATAGTACTGGACATCATGAGAATATCTTCTACACTCAATGGCTTAGTACCATTATTTCCAGTTAATAACCCTTGTTCAATAGGTTGAGGAGATGCTCCCGAAAAAGTACCAGAAATTGACTGATACCCAACGGGAACAGAAGGATCGCCGTACAAAAAGGCTTCCAAAGATTGAGAAAACATGGACGACTGTCTCGAGATATTTAATGGAGGATAGTAACCTCTAGGTGTTGGGTGATAAGAAATACGAGGTGGTGAAAACTTAGTCCCAGGTTTTCCAAAAAATTAGTCAATGAAAGATATCAAGCACTGCTCCTAAGTGGACTGTAAAAGATTGATTCACGCTCCCTAAGCTCTATAACAGGTTGATTTTCAGGGATAGGGATGCCTTCTTCTTTTTCCGGAATAGCAAGTTCTTCAATAGTTATTAATCCAGAAGGAAGATTTTGGGTAATTGTTCTTTCTACCCTAGGTGAACTAGGACCACTAGAAGCTGGAGAGGCAAACCCTGATATTGGAGTAGCAGCAGTTTCAGATTCGGGTTTAGATATTTCAGGTTCTTCACCTATATCACTAGTAGATGAAACACTACCAGTAACTTCGGAAACAGACACATACTGTGCACTATAATCTGCTACTAAAGCTGAAAAATCAGGATATACCACCAAAGAAGACTCTCCTTTTTCAGGTGACCCAACTCTATTGTCTCTAGGAGTTACCAGGGCCCGTAGCCCTTCAGGCTGGCTCAGTGAAAACTTAGGAGGTTGGCCCCAAAGTCTACGGGACTTCCTCGGTAATTCAACCACGGTTAAAAATTTTAACTACTTCACACGAAAACAAAGTAAAATCTCAATGAAAACCACCTAAAGCCTCTAAAGAACCAAACAAATTGAATCACGCACCTAAAGAATCTAGGAGATCAAACCACACACAAACAGTAACTTTTTGTACTGAAAACACTAGTTGGTGATGAAATCCAACGTCGCAGATTTCAATACAGAAATAGTGGTTGGAACAGTTACCCCGACAACCTGCTTAATGAATAGACTAGCACAAGTTTCTCCACTAAACCATCTCGAGTGAAGAGAATCCCCCAGAAAATCCAAGTGAGTCTAGCCGACGTCTGCTCCAGGTACAGTGGGATCTTCCCACCACCGTCATCTTAGGAAGAATCCTATAGAATATGGTCACTATGGTTACCAATGGAAACAAATATACCTGGGGGAACATTCTACGATCCGATACGCACGTAAGGGCAGAGTAGAAAGCTCAATCCCCTTGAAGGCTCCTTGACATAATCCAAGGTCTACCAACAAGTGACCCCAGGCTCCTCGACAATGGCTAATCCGAGGTTTACCGTTTTTAATACGTGAATATCTGGCGTCGTTCCCAATCAGGAAGGATTGATTCTCACACTGGTTCGGACACGATCTCGTGCTTCTCCTTTAGGAGGAGCTTTCCCAGAGCATAGATGCAACAATTGGATTTCTCTCCTACCGCAAGATACAAATTCTTGTTTGTTTTACTGTCTTGGAGAGTTAATTACTCCCTACTCGAAGACACTAGCCTAAGCTATGTTGGTGTAATAGAGCCTTAGAAATAAAAAGATTTACTAGATTGATTTTACTTTAAGCGTTATTTTTATTGGTTTTTGATTAAGTCAAGAGGTGCAGAGATGAAACTCGTGGTGTGAAGACTCGACTCGAAATCACTAAAAAAAAATGCACTTAAGATGATTAAGCAATCTTTCCCTTCAATGAACTTCTAGCTAGGAAAGAGTTTGAGAATGCAAATACGTGTAAACACAAATCTTTCTTAACAAACAAATTAAAAGAAGAGTTTTTGTTCCAATGCACTCAAAATGAGACAACTAGTTATTTGCACAAAAATTTCCCTTTTATTTCAAACGCTCAAATACTACAAAAACAAACTTTTTCCAAAAGAGATTTTTGTAATTTTATAAAACACTCAAAACTATGAATAAAGCAAATCTTGCGATCTACAAACTATAAAAAACTATTTGAAGTAAAAGCTTACAAGATGTCTTTTTCAAGGATGTTTTACTTGGCGATAAGCAAACCAAGGAATAACTTGTCCAGAATCACAAATCAGTAAAAAAACAAGTGATTTTTTGTTTTCTTTTCTAAAAATGAAATCCAAACTTTTAACACAAGCTTTTTCGATGTTTCGCAAAGAGAAAACACAAGATGGATTCCTCAACAAAGGTAGATTTTGCAAATGGTCAAACTCATCAGAAGGCCAGTAAAAACCAAGGTAATCTGAGGCTTCTACAGCTTCTAAGCTCTGAGCTACTACACGACCAAAATGAAAATCAAGACTGGCAACCAAAACTTCTAGGAATTTCACCTAAAACCCTAACACCAATGGAATTAAACCAAGGAAAGTTCTTAACAAGTCACATGCAGGTCTGGACAGAGGATAACAACATCTAACAAATATTAAACTAATTAAAAGAGCAAGATTTAAGTTTTTCAAAATTTTAGCAGGGTCCGCAGGCCCAGAGTTTACACAGATGCATGCACGCTCTGTGTGCAAATCAAACATGCGTACAAGTACGCACTGTGTTACAAGCACAGATTGCGGGCTTCTCCTAAAGTTATGAAAAGCAAAAAATAATCCTAGATCTACTAAATCCACCCAATTCCACACACAAGAAGCCAAAAACAGAAACCAAAACACAAGTTTCTCAGGTCAAAGTAAAAACAAGGAAAACAATCAAGTCCCCAGTGGAGTCGCCATTTTGTCAAACAGAATGAGTCGAGGTTGCGGACAAGATCGACCTCCCTAGTATCTAAAGATATCTAGTGACAAGCAAGCCAATTAAAAACTATCTTTCTCTGAATATGCAATTAAAAACAAAGGCAAACAAGTGTTTTAGGCCTACCTTGGGTCCAAAGCAAGTTTGTGGAAGCCTCGCTCCTTTGCTCCAAATGAGCTTCCTTGAAGTAAGTCTGCAAACCACATAAGACAATTTGTTGAGAAAAATGAATCTGATTGTATTAATTCAAATCAAAGAAGAACTTTACAACCTGCGCCTTGATGCTGTACAAGCTCCTCCCAAGGTCCGACAAGAAGTCTCCTCTACTTTGACAAGTTTCACTCACTTCCCAATGAAGCCAAAAGGTATGTGATCTCTCCTCTCAAGCTTAACTAGGAAGTCCCAATTCCATCATCATTTACCCTAAAAAATGTTCAGCTTCTAATGTCTCCATCAACTAACCCAATGCCTTAATTTATAGTGCAATGGAGGGAAGTTACTAGGTCCTCCTTCAAATGGATAAAGCCCTCCTTCAAAGGGATAGCTCCTCCTATCAAGGGATTAGCTCCTTCTCTTTTGGGATGCATGAACCACCTTGGAGCGAACAATCCACGTCAAAATTCCTTCTAGAACCATCTATAATTAACTCAAAGTGAGTTTTTTAGAATAAACTTGCGCCTTTTTGACTTTTACAGGGGTACGCGCCCACCCCTTTACAGACAGAGCGTGCAGATACGTAGGTAACATGAACAAAGGGTGCGGGCCTGCAGGCAAAAGTGAGAGAAAGTGTGGAACCAAAGCTTTATTTATTTTTAATGTCTTTCTCTCATTTGCAAAGCTTGACATGAAGAGCTGAGTTCTGAGACTTGCTTAGGAGGACATTATAAGTGATGATAGACCCATACTGACTGCAAATAGTCATGGTGATGATATTTTTGTGTAACAAAGAGTGAGATGCTACAGACTCTTGCCATGCAAATGGATACCTTGCATATCAAAAGGAAACAAGAGGAAGCAGAGAGGGCTTTGGCCATTTTCTGTCCTAGGTGCACTAGAAGGCATCCTAGGAACGAATTTCCATTGAACTCTATAGATATTTGTTCAGTCTGTGAAGAAGATCATTCTACAGATAAGTGCCCTTCCTTGCCCAGACTTAAAGCTGTATACTAAGGGTCCGAAAGAGCCACTGAACCACTCTATTTCATAACCAAAGGAGACCACATGGACCTAGACCTTACCAACAAGGAATGTAAGGGACTTCCCAGGCATACTACAACCCCAATCAAGCCACTTCCATACCTTCTTGGGGTCCCCCTACTCATCCTTCCTGGTCCACGCCTCCTCTGTTATACCCATCTCAATATCATGCTCAACTAGCCACTCACTCATTTCACTCCTATGCTTAGCCACAACCTTAGTGGAATGCATCTCATCAGGGGTGGAGTCCCTAGTACAACTCTCCTCCCACTCTTTTGCCTCCACCACATGCTCAATCGCAACCATTGCCTCCTTCTCCACTAAGGCAACCCCAAATGCTTGCTCAACCAAACCCGAACCCAAACAATAGACAGGCTGGGAACCATCATGCCCAACCTATGTTGTGGAGATTCAGGAGATTAACCTTCAATCTGGGAAGGTTCTCCCAAATAGCCAGCCTCCCCCTCAGGAGGTTGAGGAGGATAAAGAGGAAAGGGAACCAAAAGCAAATCCACCCTTTCTTGAGAGATTATCCAGAACAACACAGCCTACCCCAGAAGAAACTGAACTTCTAGGAGAACTGAAACAATCATGTGTAAAGATAACACTTCTCCAAGCCATAAAGGATGTACCTATATACAAAAACATGATCAAAGAGAAGTGCTTCAGGCATCCAAGCAGGCGCAAGAGAGATGCCCCAACCATCAATGTCATAGGACAACTGTCCGACCTAATGTTGGGGTAGGTAATTTGTCCAAAGTATTTAGACCCTGGAAGCCCAGTAGTTGATGTCCACATCAATGACACCATGATCCTACATACCTTGATTGATCTAGGAGCTGCCATTAATGCGATGACAAAGGACACCATGCTCAAGCTCAACCTCCAGGGCTCCTTGAGAAAGACCACAACGGTATTGCAGTTAGTAAACCGTTCCACCGTGACCCCGGAAGGGATTGTGGAGGATGTGATAGTCTCCATTGATTCTTGGGAGTACCCTGTTGATTTCCTAGTTCTCCAGCTGAAGGCAAAGCTCACTGGGTATCCTCTCATCCTGGGAAGACCCTAGTTGGCTACTGTAGATGCCTACATCAACTGTTGAGCTAGGAACATGACAATCAAGAACGGGCATATGTCAAAGCAGCTAATCCTATACCCTCCTGCCCAACCCTCACTAGAACATGATCTACCTCTCTGGTTGGAGGAGGAGGATGAGGATGAAGTCTTTGCTGCACCACTGTGTACAGTAGAAACTGCCATGGGGGGGAATTGCAAACTGAGGATGATATCATCGAAAATTTAATTCAGAATCCACCCCCCAGTATTTTTCCATTAGAAGATCTAGTGAAAGAAACCCAAGACAATCCCTTAGCTGATTTCTGTGTGGCCGACCTGACCTCTCTCCGTGTTAAGAATATAGAGTTCTGCCTTGAAATAACCTTAAAAATCAACTCATCCCTATCCACCTCCCAGGAGAAGGAACTGTGTAGCCTATTGAGAAAACATTTAGATGCCTTCGCCTAGAGCTATACAGAGATGAAGGGAGTGCACCCTTCAGTTTGTACTCATCACGTTTACATTAAGGAAGATTGCAAACCAGTCAGGCAACCTCAAAGGAGGATGAATCCAACCCTTAAAGACATTGTTAAGGAAGAATTACAAAAGTTACTGGATGAAGGATTCATCTACCCCATCTCCGACAGCGAATGGGTCTCTCCTTTGGTGCTAGTGCCAAAGAAAAATGGTAATTGGAGAATTTGTGTCAATTATCGGGAACTAAACAAGGTCACCAAAAAGGACCATTTTCCTTTGCCTTTCATAGATCAAGTGTTAGATGGTCTGGCAGGGAAAAAGTTTTTCTCCTTCCTAGATGGGTTTAACGGGTACAATCAGATCCAAATCTGCACGAAAGACCAAGATAAGACCACTTTCACTTTTCCTTGGTGTACCTTTGCATATCAGGTCCTTCCCTTTGGTTTGTGCAATGCTCCCGCCACTTTCCAGAGAGCAGTATTGAGTATATTTTCTGAACTGGTTCATGATGTAGTGGAAATATATATGGATGATTTTACTCCTTATGGTTCTAACTTTCAGGAAGCTTTATCTAACCTAGGAAATGTTTTGGACAAATGTATTGAAATGAACCTATCCCTCAGTCCGAAAAAATGTGAATTCTTGATAACTGAAGGGACCGTGCTAGGTCATGCAATATCTCAACAAGGATTACAAATGGACCCCAACAAAATTGTCATCATCTAAAGGGTCCCACCTCCTTAAAAGGTGAGAGATGTCCGAAGTTTCCTAGGCTAAGAGGGATATTACAGAAGATTCATTAAAGATTTCAATAAGTTAGCCTCTCCATCGTTTGGTTTTTTGGGAAAATATGTTGAGTTCATATGGACTGAAACCTGTCAAGAAGCCCTAGATACCTTGAAAAGTAAATTTGTGACTGCCCCAATTTTGAGAGGCCCAAATTGGGCCCTACCTTTCCACATTCACACAGATGCCTCGAAAAAAGCAATAGGAGTAGCCTTAGGGCAAGTTGATGAAAATTTACCTTATGCCATATACTTTATAAGTAAAAATTTGTCAAAGGCAGAGTTAAACTACACGGTAACCGAGAAAGAACTCCTAGCTATAGTACATTCTTTAAATAAATTCAGACATACATCACAGGTTATCAAACTTTTGTACACACCGATGATGCTGCAATTAGGTATCTAATGAACAAACCAGATGTAAATGCTTGCATTATTAGATGGTTGCTTTTATTGCAGCAGTTTGATTTAACCATTGTTGATAAGCCTGGTAAGGAAAATGTTGTTGCTGACTTTTTTTCTAGAGTAAATTTGCTTGCAGGTGAGGAAGGAATGGTGGATGATTAAATGCTAGATGAGCATCTATTTTCTATCTCAGTACTCTCCCCACGGTTTGCTGATATAGCAAATTACTTGGTTTCGACACAATTCCCACCACACCTGTCCTCAAAAGAGAAGAGCAAGATCGTGAGAAAAAGCGCCCCTTTCACCTGGATTGGGGGCAATCTCTTCAAACTTGGCCCAGATCAGATTTTAAGAATATGTGTCAGGGAGGAGGAAGTTTTTGACATTCTCTTGACCTGTCATGATGGGCCTTGTGGAGGCCATTTTGGAGCAAAGAGAATTGCCTTCAAAGTTCTGCAAGCAGGTTACTATTGGCCCACTCTTCATCAAGATGTGAAGATATATATCAGCCAATGTGATCGATGCGAAATGATGGGGAAACCTACTCCAAAGGATGAAATTCCCTTGCAACCTTAAGTCACTTTTGAGCCATTTGAGAAGTGGGCCATGGACTTTGTGGGTCCTATCAACCCTCCTTCAAAACATAAACAATACATCATTGTGTGCACAAATTATTTGACAAAATGGGCAGAGACAAAGGCAATCAAGGCAGCAACAGAGGAAAAAGTAGCTGAGTTTTTAAGAGAGAACATATTCTATAAGTTCGGGTATCCAAGAGAACTGGTTACAGACCAAGGCAGTCAGTTCACTTCCAATCTAATTAAAGACCTGCTCACACATCATAAAATCAAGCACAAGACTTCCACCCCTTACCATCCACAAGAAAATGGACAGGTGGAAGTCACTAACAAAGCTTTGGAAGGAATTCTGACCAAGGTAGTGAGTAGCAGTAGAAAAGATTGGGCAGATAGACTGGTTGAGGCCACCTGAGCCTATAACACCACATGGAAGACCACCACAGGGTTCACACCCTATGAACTGGTCTATGGGAAGAAGGCTTTGCTATCAATAGAGTTTGAATACAATACACTAAGGATGGCATCACAGCTGGACCTAGATCTCAGCCATGCACAAGGAGAAAGTTTACTCCAGCTCAATGGATTGGATGAACAAATATTGCAAGCCCTTCTCCACACAGAGGTAGTCCAGCTTCAAAGGAAAATATGGCATGACAAACATATCAAGGAGAAGCAATTCCAAGAAGGCGATTGGGCGCTGCTTTATGACTCAAGGTACAAATACTTCAAAGGCAAGCTGAGGACAAGATGGCTGGGACCCTACACTGTAGAAAAATGCAATGACAATGGTTCAGTTCTGATCAAAACCATTGATGAGGAAGCCATCCCCATGCTTGTCAATGGGCAACGATTGAAAATTTACAAGAAGCCCCTGTCCAAGCAAGAAATCATTGAAGATCTGAATAAGACAGTGTTGATAGTGGAGCAGGTCTCAGCCTCCACTCCACCCACTCACTAAGGAAAAAAAAGAAAAATAATAAGGACTCAAGTGAAAACCTCTATGAGGCGCTTGAGTCCCATCATTGGGTTGAAAACCTCTTTGGAGGCGGCCCAGTGATGAAAAAAAAAAAGATAGAGAATAAGATCCCTGGGTGAAAATCTCCTTTGGAGGCGCCCAAAGTAGGCAAGTATAGTGAAAACCTCCTGGAGGTGCCCTGGTTTTCTTAAAAAAAAAAATAGAAAAAAAACAAAGAAAAAAGAAAAGAGAAAATTGACTTTTCAAATGCATTGCAGGTTACAGATGGACCACAGGAAGCAAGGGAACAAGCCACAAAGCCTATTACACATCCTCTATACTCTTCTCCATCATTTCTATTTTTTTCCACATCTCTGTGTTTTTTTCTGAAGACTGTGCATCCTACAGGAGACCCTGTGTGTTCTACAGGAGGCTCCTGTAGAAATCACAAAGAGCTCGAAATAGCTTTTACAAATAGTTTAAGGAGCTGAGGATTTTTCCTAGAAAGCACGTAGGCCATCCTACAGCTATTCACCATCCTGACCATCCATCCCACACCTGCACCACTTCATTTCCATTGATTTCTTTCCTTCTTGCAGAAAAAACATAGAAACTAGTTTTAAAAAAAATAAGGAAATAAAAAGAACAACACCTCCACAGCTCACCTGCATCTTACGAAATCCCTATCCATTTCCATCAGAATCTCCAGTAGGACCCTCATAGCTCCCAGCATAAGCATTAGCTAAAAATTTTAGAGGGAGAAGTAGCTACAGGAAGGATTTCCTATAGCAGCTAATCCCCTTAAAATCAAGCTCTAGCAGCAAAATAGGTGCAGCCACAAGAATGCAGAAGATGTCCGAAGCAAGATTCAACTAAAGGGTCCTTGTACAAAGAAACTGAGCCACATATCAAGAAGCAAATAGCATATAGCATAAGGGATACAAGCATGTAGCACTGAAATACGAGCATGTAGCAGCGACAGAACCTAGCAGCACCGTAGCACGAGCATTCGACTTGCAGGTAAGTGTCTAACCCACTCCTCTATTGCATCTGTATAATTAAAAAAAATGCATGAATGAATGGAATGGTTAGGATTAAACTAGAAAGGTGGCCAATTAACTGGCCACCCTCATCCAGTACCACTGCGCTCATCTGGAGATCCACCACACGTGTATCTAGTCAACTCACGAAAAATCCCAAAAGACTGGTAGTAGCAGATGTTTGAAATCCAACGAAAATGATGGGAAGTGATTGCGGGTAGAGGGCATGAAGATTCATGATGACAGAGCAGTGGGGACCAACGGTCAAAATAATGGCAACGTACCCTTTTCGCCACCTCACATCATCGCCAGAAATATCTCGAGTGAACATAAGTACTCCTCCTCGAACTTGTTCACCACCTTTGTTTCGATTTTATCATCGTCCCCATGGCTGCAGCGAGCTCCATACTACCTCCAGAGCTTTGAAACCATCACTCTCTGTCGCTTTCAGAAATCTTCCTCTTATCGGGTTCTACAGGAGCATTATCGGGTTCTATACGAGCAGTGACAGTTCTACAATAGAACCTCCAGCCATTTCTACAAGAGGGCCAGTAAGAAGTTTTACAGAAGAGAACACGGGGTATTCGTTCCAATTCGAACTTGAAGAGGTAGGCTCAGTACAAACCCACTTTGCATATTCATATATACAAGGAGTGATGCAATTCTAAGGAAGGATTAAGCCTGAAAAAAGGAGAGGAATTGCATTCAAAAGTCTGCCTGTTTCTTGAAAAAAACAGTTTTTATCTGTTTCCTGTTTCTGCAAAAGAAGTGTTGTCTCCTTCTCCACCTTGGGTACTCACATATACAGGGAATGATGCAATTTTAGGGAAGAATTAAGCCTGAAGAGGAGAAATTGCATTAAAAAAGTCTTCCTGTTTCTTAAAGAAAAACATATTTTTTTTCTCTGTTTCCTGTTTTTGAAAAATCGATGTCTCCTTCTCCACCTGAGGTATTCCAAAGGATTATAAACATAATGACAGGGGGATTCATGAGGAAGGAACCCCTAAATTCAGTCAGGCTCCATGAACATCCTGAGGTAGTAGCCATTTTTACCAGAGCCAATTGGATACCATTTTTCTAGAAACTTCAAGGGTATGATGAAGAAGTGATTCAAGAGTTTTCACTTTCCTTAGTACCTCACTCAAAGACCCATGCTGCTGTTACTTTCAGAGGTCTCACCATGGAAATAACCCCAGAGTTTTTCAGTACGGTTACCAGTCTTCCACTTGGACTACCTTGGAACAAATAAGAAAAGCCACTGGGTCAAGTTGCCAAGAAAACCTTCTTTCAGCCAAATGAGCATCCTGTAGAGGACAAAAATGGCATTAGGAGAACAAGCATACCTTACCCTTGGGATGAGGTTAGTTACAAAATTATCAAGTACATTTCTTGTGAAGGGAGATATAGCATAGTTTATGGTTACCATTTCAGACTTTTGCATGATCTGAGATATGGCATGGATATTCCCACACCCAAAAAACTTAGTATTCCCAATTTTCTCCTACAATCTCTTATATATTCCAGCATTAAATTGAAGGCAAGAGGTCCAGACCAATTGGCTCACCATGGACTAATTAAACTGCTGGTGGAATAAGCCCTCCACACCAACATAATCCCCATAACCTGGGAGATTTTCAGAAATATGACAAGAGAGGATGATATAAAATCCCTCATATATGACCTCAGTCCTTCTAAAAGTGAGGGGGAAGAACAAAAAGGGGAAGATGAGGAGAAAACCAAAATAGAGGAAGAGGAAACCAAAGCAAAGAAAGAGGAACTTGAAACAGAGAAGGAAAAACTTGAAACAGAGAACGAAGAGACATAAATAGAGGAGAAAAAGACTAAAGCAAAGAAGAAGGAACCTAGGATAGAAGAGAAAAATAATAAATCAAAGAAGAAAAAGACTAAATCAGAGAAGAAGAAGACTAAAGTGGAGAAGGAAGAAACTAAACAAGATGAGAAGGAAATCCAAACAGAGCTTGAGGAGACAAAACGAACAGAGGCAGAAAATGCAAAAGAAGAAGAAAAAGGGGCAAAGAAGACAGAAGTGTCTCTTGAGACACTAGAAAGGGAAGCGACAGCTATTCTTGCTGCACTCAGCACCCCAGTTAAGCCCAAACAAAAGAGAAAAAGGAAATTACCAATGTATTTCAGGGCTTGAAAAAGTACAAGAATAAAAACAGGGAAGCCACAACCACCCTCAAAAGAGCCTATCATGATTGAAGATTCCTCTACTGTCAAAGGGGAAGAATCACTTTCCAAAACCCCCATCACTTATGAAAGAGGCAACCATAGATCTTCCACTTGGAAGGAGAGAATAAAACTACAGGACTCAAAAACAGTCCTACAGGAGGCACAGACTCCTCTACAGGAGACCCTAACAAAGCTACAGGAGACTAAGAAACTTGAGAAAAGGGTAGAAGAGTAGACCAAAGGGAATGATGAGTAGAAAAGACACCAGAACCTGATCCCTAACCTAGTTTAGGCTCCTATTACAACCTTCTTGAAGGAGGAAAATTATTCCACAGAAATTCACAGTCCCACTTTTCTTTGAACTGGAAAAAGAAAGGGTAAGGAGCCATAGATGGATGCAGATCGCCAAGTCCAAAGGGGTGGAGGACATTGGACACATGGAGAACAAGCTGAGAGAGATGGGTAAGTAATTGAGCACTGTAAGACATACCGAAGCAATCAAAAGATCTCACCTGGAAGCAAAAAATGAAATGTTAAGGAAACAACTGCAAGAAAGAGAACCAGAACTAGCATGCATGGCCAACTGGGCTATGGAGGCACTACAGTACAGGCAACCAACCAAATCATATGGAGTATACCTCAAAGACCACTGACTACAGTTCTAGATCAAGACTCTGGCATAGATAGGCACCATGCCTTTTCAGAATTATAGACAGTTCATGGATCTATGTGATCACAGTTCAGCAGAGGACAAGGAAAAGTTGGTAGAGTTTTATTTGCATAACATGGCCCTTACTGATATGAACCTATGGGACCCCAATGTTGGGTTAGGGGACTTGCAGATGATGGCCATGGCATCTTGGATGAGTCATGAGGAGAAAAGGGCCACAAAAATCAAGAAGTTGATGGCAAAAGAACAAAATGAGTCCCTGATGATTAGAGCAGAGCCATCAGACCCTATGGCTCTCATTAGCACACACCAGCAACTTGCAGCTAATCCTAAAAGTGCCCCTAAGTACATCAAGGATCAAGCCTAGGCTATTGCACATTTTGAGGACATCGAGAGATTGCTTGGAGATGACGGCATTCATGCCTACACGAGAAGGTGGAACACACTACCATACAACCTATAGATCAGGGAGTATCACTCCCCAAATAGGATGAAGGAAGCATTGAGGAGAGTGCCACTGTACAAGCACTCTATGCAAATCTTGAAGGCCCATTGGATTGGCCTCAAGTTGAGTCCCCCACTACTGCTAAGATTGCTAGAGGGCACAAAGGAGGAAGAAGAAAGACAACAGTGGGAAGAGGTGGACAAAAAGGTTGGATTCCATGATAGGGAAGAGGATATCACATCAGAGGCATGGGATGTCAGGGGGGCCATCAGGGCCATCAAATATGAAGAGATGGACTAGTTGCTCAGAGGATGAGCAACACATTCAGTAGGGGGGTGATGATGAGCCCCATAAATGGGTAATTATATGGGCTCATTTTGCCTCCTAACTCAACTTAATCCTCCATTCTCATTAGTTTATTGCATGTTTTTTATTATATTTATGCTAATAGAGTGAATTGGGTTAGTCATTATGCCATGAAGTCTAATGTGTATTTTATGCAAAGCTTTGGTCAGTTTTGAGACAAAGTCAAAGGTTTATTAAACATTTGGTAGCCAATATTCGAGGAAAACAAGGGAGAGGATTTGTAGGAGGGTGTCCCCCTCATTTATGACCCCCTACTTTGAATCCTCCTTTAGAAGGCTCGGAGCACAAGCAGCCACATCAATGCATCAAAAGGGCAGCCGAGCAAGTGAAGAAGCATTGTTGTCTATCTCTAGTCTTGGGAGCCAAGCCTCCATGATTTTAGGAGAGTTGTTGGGGCTCCAGTTGTATAAATAGGCGGGCTTAGGGCCTCAGTAGTTTAGTTGGATGTTAGCCAAATTTTCGCACTTTTGTTACAGCTTTTTCTCAACTCATTTCGAGCTTACTTTTATGAATAGATTTATGTAATGTGACTATTATTTTGATAATGGAGATGAAATATTTTTTGAGCTAGCACTAAGTTCTTTCACGGGGCTGAAGCTCTTGGGTGAGGGCCCAACCCAAGTTGCCCAACACCTCTTGTTTTTTATTTATACGTTTTGCTTCAGTTCATGAATTAGTTGTTGTTAGATAGATTTCTTCCTTAGTAGAATAGGTTGCTTTTGGTAGTTTACATAGCTGTTTCCATTTCAGTTGCTGAAGTAGGTCAAATAGGGGTAAGAGAAAGATACAAGAAGGGCATCAACAAACCCTGACCTCCTTTCCTGATCCAGATTTAAACAGGAACGTAGCAAATTACAGAGATAACCATAAACATAGAGATGTGGATTTCACTAATGTAAAACACTGAAATATGCTTACAAACAAAGTTGGAAATAAACCAGCTAGGGCGATGGTAGCTTATCTCTGAGAAGAGTTGTGGCGGCTACATGCCTCTGTGTTACAATGAGGCTCGAAGGCCTATTTATTGTTGAGAAACAATGGAAAACCCTTAACATTCCAAAACCTAACCCTAGAAGATGAAACATCATACTGTGGGCCCCGTTTGGGTAAATTGGTACATCAACTTCCTGGGGTTGTAACTTTGGCATACGATCTTTGTTTGACACGTACAATAGCTCGTTAGAAAGATCTATCTAAGCATTACCATTTTGGGAAGGGAAACATGGTCCATGGACACATGTTGCCCCCAGATTTCCCAAAAAACATCATCTGGGGCCTCAAAACGGCTCCGGAAGTTCAAGACCTGAAAAACTGATAAAAATAGTAAACTGTGCTACAACTTAGGAAACTGAAAAGCTAAAAGAAACAATGGTGGGGGTCCAAGTGGATTTGGCAGGTGGCCACCAATATCCACCTAGATCATTCCTCCCCCCTT
>APFE030945665.1:0-24555 GCA_000404065.3 Pinus taeda | reverse complement strand
TGTTGAGATTCAGACCAAAAGAATTTTTCTTTTGCTCCTCCCTTGGTGACTTGACTCAAGGGCCAAGTGATATGAGAAAATCCCAACATGAACCTACGATAGAAGTTGGCAAGACCTAGAAAGTTGCGAAGCTCTGTCAGAGTGGTTGGAGATGGCCAATCTCGAATGACTTGGATCTTGGATGGATCCACATGTACCCCTTGTTCATAAATAATGTATCCCAGATATTGAACCTGGGTTATGCCAAAAGTGCATTTCTCCAAATTGGCACATAACTTTTGTTTCCGCAATGTTTGGAGACCCTGTCGAATGTGGTGGAGGTGTTCTTCCCAACTATGGCTGAAGATCAGGATGTCATCCAAGTATACCACTACAAATGAGTTGGCGAATGGCTGCAATATGTCATCCATTAGCCTCATGAAGGTTGCAGGAGCATTCGTCAATCCGAAAGGCATAACCAACCATTCAAGAAGGCCCTCCTTGGCTTTGAAGGCAGTGTTCCACACATCAGAGGGTTCGACTGGTACCTGGTGATATCCTGACTTCAAATCGATCTTGCTGAAATATTTTGCCCCCTTCAGTTGGTCCAGGAGGTCATCAATCCATGGGATCGAGTACCTATTATAGACAATGATCTTGTTCAGTGCCGGATAGTCAATACAGAGTCTCCAAGTCCCATCCTTCTTCTGTACCAACACGATCGGGCTCCCACAGGGCAATGAACTTGGACGGATATGACCTTTCTGTAGCAGCTCCTGAAACTACCTCTTGATTTCATCATTCTCCAGAACAGAGTGCCGATAGATTGGTCCATTGGGCAGTGGTGCACCTGGGGTCAGATCGATGGAGTGCTTGACCTGACAGTGTAGAGGAACCCCTGTGGGTGAGGTGAAGATATCCTCGTACCCTCCACGACCTTGTCCATATGTAGTTACCGTGAACGGGCCTTGTATGGAGATCGTGGCCATCCTCTTCTTTGTTCCTTGAGGGCATATCCTCAGGAAAACAAATTTCCTGGTTTTGGAAACGAGCTTACTGCATTGTTTTGTAGTAATCAAAGAGAATGTGGTAGGCGGTGCTACCTCCGGTATCCTGTATAACTTATTTCCCAAAGTAACAATAACAGCACGGGGCCTTGATTCATACACAACATGTCTCTTCCACAAGTAAGGTTGTCCTAATAATACATCACAAACTTCAAGGGGAGCAATGTCACACAATACCTCATCCGTGAAGGGCTTGATGTTGTATGGAAGGCGACACTGCCGGCTCACGCAAAGATCTCGTCCTTGGTGAAGCCACCCGATGGTGTATGGTTGTGGATGTGATGTGGTTAGTAAGCCAAGCCTCTTCATGACCTCTGCCAAAATGAGGTTCTTTTGGCTCCCACTGTCAACAATGAACTATAGCGGGGAGCCCTTTACCCACATCTGGGAGTGGAAGAGATGCTCCTCCTCCTCTGGATCTTCGGGTTCCTCCTTCTAGATCTTCATGGTGGAAACGGTGGCGTTGGGCTTTGCATTGATAATTTGCTTCCCTTTGTCATTCCTCTTGTCGGGTTCCGAATTAGAGTCGAAACATGCATCTGATTTTGAAACCTTTAGCTCGGCCACCAGCAACTGTTTGGCTCGACACTCACTTGTGTTGTGAGTGGAGCTCTTATGGAACTCACACCACTTTCCTGTGTCCTTTTTCGGCTTCACGGTGCTATTCTTTGTTTGCAGCTTTGGCGTGTTTTCTTGGGCCACCTTGCCTTGGCTTTATCCTTTGTTCTGCGGTTTGGGGGCACCTTTCCCTTGCTTCGGATTTGTAGATCCAAAGTCTCGCTTCTTCTGTTTAAACTTTTGTTCGACCTTGACGGCATATCTGTATGCCGTGCCAAGCGAGGGAATGTTCAGGAATTCTATTTCTTCCTGGATGTACTTGTGCAAGTAGCTGCGGTATTTGAGTATCAAATGCTGCTCTAAATCCTTGATACCCAACTTTGTGCGAAGGGTATGGAAGATATTGGTAAACTCTGGCACGTCTTTGTCCCTTCCCTGCCACAGCGTGGTCCACTTTATGTGTTAATCCTCATAGCTTTCGACAGGGTAGTACTGTCCCTTGATGGCCTCTCGGAAGGAATCCCAAGTGGGTGCAGCTGAAAATAATGAGCCTGTACTTTCCTCCTTCTACTCGCAGTAGGTTTCCCACCAGTCCTTGACGTGGGGGGCTGCTTTGAGAAGAGCGAAAATAATACTTTCTCGACTGGAAAAATCATGAACAGAAAAATAACCCTCTAGCAGATTTAACCATTTATTGACAGCATCTGCAGGCCTATTTATTGTTGAGAAACAACAGAAAACCCTTAACATTCCAAAACCTAACCCTAGAAGATGAAATGCCAAACTGTGGGCCCCGTTTGGGTAAATTGGTACATCAACTTCCCGGGGTTGTAACTTTGGCATACAATCTTCGTTTGACGCGTACAATAGCTTGTTAGAAAGATCTATCCGAGCACTACCACTTTGGGAAGGGAAACATGGTCCATGGACCCATGTTGCCCCCATATTTCCCAAAAAAACATCGTTTAGGGCCACAAGACGGCTCAAGAAGTTCAGGACCTGAAAAACTCTTAAAAATAGTAAACTGTGCTACAATTTAGGAAACTGAAAAGCTAAAAGAAACAATGGTGGGGGTCCAAGTGAATTTGGCAGGTGGCCACCAATATCCACCTGGATCATTTCCTCCTTTGGGGACCATGAATTGAGGTCAACATCTGCTTACTGCCATAAAAACACAGTTTTGCTTTCCCCATGCAATTTCTAGTGTTACAATTTGATTTAGAGGTTAATGCTTTGCCTCAGATCCAGTTTGTCATGCTCATTTCTGTTTCTGCAATAAACCTCTTTCCATGATTTCCTTTCCATATAACATTGTTCAACATTTTATTTTCCTAGATCAGAGTTTAGGTTAACTTGAGATATAGTTCTGTTTTTTTGTGCAGCTAGTTCTTTTCTTGCTCAGATTCATATGGACTGAAACCTGTCAAGAAGCCCTAGATACCTTGAAAATTAAACTTGTGACCGCCCCAATTTTGAGAGGCCCAAACTAAGTCCTACCTTTCCACATTCACACAGATGCCTCGAACAAAGCAATAGGAGCAACCTTAGGGAAAGTTGATGAAAAGTTAACTTATGCCATATACTTTATAAGTAAAAATTTGTCAAAGGCAGAGTTAAACTACACGGTAACCGAGAAAGAACTCCTAGATGTAGTACATTCTTTAAATAAATTTAGACATTACATCACAAGTTATCAAACTTTTGTACACACCGATGATGCTGCAATTAGGTATCTAATGAACAAACCCGATGTAAATGCTTGCATTAGTAGATGGTTGCTTTTATTGCAACAATTTGATTTAACCATTGTTGATAAGCCTGGCAAGGAAAATGTTGTTGCTGATTTTTTGTCTAGAGTAAATTTGCCTGCAGGTGAGGAAGGAATGGTGGATGATCAAATTCCAGATGAGCATCTATTTGCTATCTCAGTACTCTCCCCATGGTTTGCTGATATAGAAAATTACTTGGTTTCAGCACAATTCCCACCACACCTGTCCTCAAAAGAGAAGAGAAAGATCGTGAGAAAAATCGCCCCTCTCACCTGGATTGGGGGCAATCTCTTCAAACTTGGCCCAGATCAGATTTTGAGAGGATGTGTCAGGGAGCAGGAAGTTTTTGACATTCTCCTGACCTATCATGATGGGCCTTGTGGAGGCCATTTTGCAGCAAAGAGGACTGCCTTCAAAATTCTACAAGCAGGTTACTATTGGCCCACTCTTCATCAAGATGTGAAGAGATATATTAGCCAATGTGATCGATGTGAAACGATGGGGAAACCTACTCCAAAGGATGAGATGCCCCTGCAACCTCAAGTGACTTTTGAGCCATTTGAGAAGTGGGGCATGGACTTTGTAGGTCCTATCAACCCTCCTTCAAAACAGAAACAATACATCATTGTGTGCATAAATTATCTGAAAAATGGGCAAAGACAAAGGCAATAAAGGCAGTGGGAGTCCCATGCATCATATGGTAATCCAGAGAGCACGAGCATAAAAGCCGACATACACTAACCCAAGTCATCATGCGCATGAAGGTCACATATGACAATCCAGAGTTAGTGCAAGTGCAAGAGACAACGTACATCAATGGGGAGTTGATGCGAGTGTGGGAGGTTCAATACACTGACGGGGAGTTGATGTGAGTGTGGTAGGTGACATACATCAGCCTGGGCTCAATGTGGTAAAAAAAGAAGACCAGTGCCAACAGTATACTAGGGGAAAAATTAGCTAAGTTTTTAAGAGAGAACATATTCTATAAGTTTGAGTATCCAAGAGAATTGGTTACAGACCAAGGCAATCAGTTCACTTCCAATCTAATTGAAGACCTGCTCACACATCATAAAATCAAGCATAGGACTTCCACCCCTTACCATCCACAAGCAAATGGACAGGTGGAAGTCACTAACAGAGCTTTGGAAGGAATTCTAACCAAGGTAGCGAGTAGTAGCAAAAACGATTGGGCAGATAGACTGGTTGAGGCCACTTGGGCCTACAACACCACATGGAAGACCACCACAGGGTTCACACCCTATGAATTGGTCTATGGGAAGAAGGCTTTGCTATCAATAGAGTTTGAATACAATACACTAAGGATGGCAGCACAGCTGGACCTAGATCTCAGCCATGCACAAGGAGAAAGGTTACTCTAGCTCCAATGGATTGGATGAACAAAGATTGCAAGCCCTTCTCCACACAGAGGTAGTCCAGCTTCAAAGGAAAATATGGCATGACAAACATATCAAGGAGAAGAAATTCCAAGAAGGTGATTGGGCGCTGCTTTATGACTCAAGGTACAAAGACTTCAAAGGCAAGCTGAGGACAAGATGGCTGGGACCCTACACTGTAGAAAAATGCAATGAAAATGGTTCAGTTCTGATCAGAACCATTGATGAGGAAGCCATCCCCGTGCTTGTTAATGGGCATAGATTGAAAATTTACAGGAAGCCCCTCTCCAAGAAAGAATTCATTGAAGATCTAAATAAGACAGTGTTGGTGGTGGAGCAGGTCTCAGCCTCCACGCCACCCACTCACTAAGGAAAAAAGAAAAATAATAAGGACTCAAGTGAAAACCTCTATGAGGCGCTTGAGTCCCATCATTGGGTTGAAAACCTCTTTGGAGACGGCCCAGTAATGAAAAAAAAAAAAGAGAGAGAATAATATCCCTGGGTGAAAATATCCTTTGGAGGTGCCCACAGTAGGAAAGTACAGTGAAAACCTCCTAGAGGCGCCCTAGTTTTCTTTTAAAAAAAATAGAAAAAAAAAACAGAGAAAAAAGAAAGGAGAAAATTGACTTTTCAAATGCATTGCAGGTTACAGATGGACCACAGGAAGCAAGGGGACATGCCACAAAGCCTATTACACATCCTCTATACTCTTCTCCATCATTTCTGATTTTTTTTCCACCTCTCTGTGTTTTCTCTGAAGACTGTGCATCCTACACGATACCTTGTGTGCTCTACAGGAGGCTCCTGTAGAAATCACAGAGAGCTCAAAATAGCTTTTACAAACAGTTTGAGGAGCTGAGGATTTTTTCTTGAAAGCATGTAGGCCATCCTACAACTATTCACCATACTGACCATCCATCCCACACCTGCACCACTTCATTTCCATTGATTTCTTTCCTTCATGCAGAAAAAACACAGAAACCAATTTTTTTAAAAAATAAGGAAATAAAAAGAACAACACCTCCACAACTCACCTGCAACTTACGAAATCCCTCTCCATTGCCATCAAAATCTCTAGCAACACCCTCATAGCTCCCAGTACAAGCATCAGCTAAAAAGTTTAGAGGGAGAAGCAGCTATAGTAAGGATTTCCTGTAGCAACTGATCCCGTTAAAATCAAGCTCCAGCAGTAAAATAGGTGCAGCCACAACAATGCAGAAGATGTCCGAAGCAAGATTCAGCTAAAGGGCCCTTGTACAAAGCAACTGAGCCACATATCAAGAATCAAAGAGAATATAGCAGAGGGGATATAGGCATGCAACACTAAAATCCAAGCATGCAGCAACAACAGAACCTAGCAGTACCGTAGCACGAGAATTCGACCTACAGGTAAGTGTCTAACCTGCTCCTCTATTGCATCTGTATAATTCAAAAAAATGCATGAATGAATGAAATGGTTGGGATTAAACCAAAAAGATTGCCAGTTAATTGGCCACCCTCATCCAATTCGACTGTGCTCATCCGGAGATCCACCACACGTGATTTAGTCAACTCATGAAAAATCCAAAAAGACAGGTAGTGGCGGATGTTTGAACTCCAACGCAAATGATGGGAAGTGATTGCGGGTAGAGGGCATGAAGATTCATGATGACACAGTAGTGGGGACCAACAATCCAAATAATGGCAATGTACCCTTTTTGCCACCTCACATCATCGCCAGATATATCTCGAGTGAACATAAGTACTCCTCCTCGAACTTATTCACCAGCTTTGTTTCCATTTTATCATTGTCCCTGCGGCTACAACAAGCTCCATACTACCTCCAGAGCCTCGTAACCATCACCCTTTGTCGTTTTCAAAAACTTCCTCTTATCGGATTCTATAGGAGCATTATCGGGTTCTACAGGAGCAATAATAGTTCTACAGGAGAACCTCCATCCATTTCTACAGGAGGGCCACTAAGCAGTTTTACAGAAGAGAACACGGGATTTTCCTTCTAATTCGAACTTGAAGAGGTAGGCTCAGTACAAACCCACTTTTCATATTCATATATACAAGGAGTGATGCAATTATAAGGAAGGATTAAGCCTGAAGAAAGGAGAGGAATTTCATTCAAAAGTTTGCCTGTTTCTTGAAAAAAACACAGTTTTTATCTATTTCCCGTTTCTGCAAAAGAAGTGTTGTCTCCTTATCCACCTTGTGTACTCACATATACAGGGAATGATGTAATTTTAGGGAAGAATTAAGCCTGAAGAGAAGAGAAATTGCATTAAAAAATTCTTCCTGTTTCTTAAAGAAAAACACAGTTTTTTTCTCTGTTTCCTGTTTTTGAAAAATCGCTATCTCCTTCTCCACCTAAGGTATTCCAAAGGATTATAAACATAATGACAGGGGGATTCATGAGGAAGGAACCCCTAAATTTAGTCAGGCTTCATGAACATCCTAAGGTAGTAGCCATTTTTACCAGAGCCAATTGGATGTCATTTTTCGAAAAACGTTGAGGGTATGATGAAGAAGTGACTGAGGAGTTTGTACTTTCCTTGGTACCTCACTCAAAGACCCATGCCACTGTTACTTTCAGAGGTCTCACCATGGAAATCACCCCAGATTTTATCATTAGGGTTACCAATCTTCCACTTGGACTACACTGGAACAAAGAAGAAAAGCCATTTGGTCAAGTTGCCAAGAAAACCTTCTTCCAGCCAAATGAGCATCCTATAGAGGACAAAAATGGCATCAGGAGAACAAGCATACCTTACCTTTGGGATGAGGTCAGTTACCAAATTATCAAGTACATTTCCTGTGAAGGGAGATATAGCATAGTTTATGGTTACCATTTCAGACTTTTGCATGAATTGAGATATGGCATGGATATTCCCACACCCCAAAAACTCAGTATTCCCTATTTTCTCCTATTGTCTCTTATAGATTCCAACATTAAATTTAAGGTAGAAGGTCCAGACCAATTGACTCATCATGGACTAATTAAACTGCTGGTGGAAGAAACTCTCCACACCTTCACAATCCCTATAGCCTGGGAGATTTTCAGAAATATGACAAGAGAGGATGATATAAAAGCCCTCACATATGACCTTAGTGCTTTTGAAAGTGAGGGGGAAGAACAAAAAGGGAAAGATGAGGAGAAAACCAAAATAGAGGAAGAGGAAACCAAAGCAGAGAAAGAGGAACTTGAAACAGAGAAGGAAAAACTCGAAACAGAGAAGGAAGAGACTGAAACAGAGGAGAAAAAGACCAAAGCAAAGAAGAAGGAACCTAGGATAGAAGAGAAAAAGACTAAATCAGAGAAGAAAAAGACTAAATTAGAGAAGAAGAAGACTAAAGTGGAGAAGGCATAAACTAAACAAGGTGAGAAGAAATTCCAATCATCAATGTATTTCAGGGCTCGAAAAAGTACAAGAATAAAAACAGGGAAGCCATAGCCACCCTTAAAAGAGCCTACCATCATTGAATATTACCCTACTCTCAAAGGGGAAGAATCACCTTCCAAAACCCCCATCACTTATGTAAGAGGTAGCCCTAGATCTTCCACTTGGAAGGAGAGAATAAAACTATAAGACTCAAAAACAGTCCTATAGGAGGCGAAGACTGCTCTACAGGAGATCCTAACAAAGCTATAGGAGACTAAGAAACTTGAGAAAAGGGAAGAAGAGCAGACTAAAGGGAAGGATGAGGCAGTAGAGACACCAAAACTTGACCCCAACCTAGTTTAGGCTCCTATTACAACCTTCTTGAAGGAGGAAAAATTATTCCACATAAATTCGCAGTCCCACTTTTCTTTGAACTGGAAAAAGATAGGCTAAGGAGCCATAGATGGATGCGGATTGCCAATTCCAAAGGGGTGGAGGACATTGGACACATGGAGAACAAGCTGAGAGAGATGGGTAAGGAATTGAGCACTATAAGACATACATAAGCAATCAAAGATCTCACTTGGAAGCAGAAAATGAAATGTTAAGGGAACAGCTGCAAGAAAGAGAACCAGAACTAGCATGCATGGCTAGCTGGGCTATGGAGGCACTACAATGCAGACAACCAACCAAATCATATGGAGTATACCTCAAAGACTAGTGGCTATAGTTCCAGATCAAGACTCTGGCACAGAGAGGCACCATGCCTTTTCAGGATTATAGACAGTTCATGGATCTATGTGATCATAGTTCAGCAGAGGACAAGGCAAAGTTGGCGGAGTTTTATTTGCATAACATGGCCCTTACTGATATGAACCTATGGGACCCCAATGCTGGGTTAGGGGACTTGCAGCTAATGGCCATGGCATCTTGGATGAGTCATGAGGAGAAAAGGGCCACAAAAATCAAGAAGTTGATGGCAAAAGAAAAAAATGAGCCCCTGATGATTAGAGCAGAGCCATCAGACCCTATGGCTCTCATTAGCACACACCAGCAACTTGCAGCTGATTTTCAAAGCACCCCTAATTACATTAATGATCAGGCCCAGGCTATTGCACATTTTGAGGACATGGAGAGATTACTTGGAGATGACTACATTCATGCCTGCATGAGAAGGTGGAACAAACTGCCACAAAGCCTACAGATCAGGGAGTATCACTCCCCAAATAGGATGAAGGAAGCATTGATGAGATTGCCATTGTACAAGCACTCTATGAAAAGCTTGAAGGCCCATTGGATTGGCCTCAAGTTGAGTCCCCCACTACTGCTAGGACTGCTTGAGGGCACAAAGGAGGAAGAAGAAAGACAACAGTGGGAAGAGGTGGACAACAAGGCTGGATTCCATGATAGGGAAGAGGATCTCACATCAGAGGCATGGGATGTCAAGGGGGCCATCAGGGCCATCAAAGATGAAGAGATGGCTAGTTGCTCAGAGGATGAGCAACACATTCAGTAGGGGGCGAAGATGAGTACCATAAATGGGTAACTATGTGGGCTCATTTTGCCTCCTAACTCAGCTTAATCCACCATTCTCATTAGTTTGTTACATGTTTTTTATTATATTTATGCTAATAGAGTGAACTGGGTTAGTCATTATGCCATGAAGTCTAATGTGTGCTTTATGCAGATTTTTGTTCAGTTTTGAGACAAAGTCAAAGGTTTAATGAACATTTGGCAGCCAATATAAGAGGAAAACAAGGGAGAGGATTTGTAGGAGGGTGCACCCCTCATTTATGACCCCCTACTTCGAATCCTCCTTCAGAAGGCTTGAAGCAGTAGCAGCCATGTCAATGAATCAAAAGGGCAGCCGAGCAAGTGAAGAAGAATTGTTGTCTATCTCTAGTCTTCGGAGCCAAGCCTCCTTGATTTTAGGAGAGATGTTGGGGCTCCTGTTGTATAAATAGGGGGGCTTAGGGCCTCAGTAGTTTAGTTGGATGTTAATTAAATTTTGACACTTTTGTTGCAGATTTTTCTCAGCTCATTTCGAGCTTACTTTTGTGAACAGATTTACGTAATGTGACTATTATTTTGATAATGGAGATGAAATATTTTCTAAGCCAGCACAGAGTTCTTTCAGGGGGCTAAAGCTCTTGGGTTAGGGCCCAACCCAAGCTGCCTAGCACCGCTTGTTTTTTATTTATATGTTTTGCTTTAGTTCATGATTTAGTTGTTGTTAGATAGATTTCTTCCTTAGTAGAATAGGTTGCTTTTGGTGGTTTACATAGCTGTTTCCACTTCAGTTGCTGAAGTAGGTCAAATAGGGGTAAGATAAAGATACAAAAAGACCATCAATAGAGCTTGACCTCCTTTCCTCCTTTTGGGACCATGAATTGAGGTCAAGATCTGCTTGCTACCATAAAAACATAGTTTTGCTTTACCCATGCAATTTCTAGTGTTACAATTTGATTTAGAGGTTAATGCTTTGCTTCAGATCTAGTTTGTCATGCTCAATTCTATTTCGGAAATAAATCTCTTTCCATGATTTCCTTTCCATATAGCATTGTTCAACATTTTATTTTCCTAGATCAGATTTTAGGCTAACTTGAGATATAGTTCTACTTTTTGGTGCAGCTAGTTCTTTTCTTGCTCAGATTCAGTGTTTTGACTTGAAGCTCTCTTACAGAACATCTTTTCTCACAATAAATCAATAAATCATCCATCACCATCTCCTCTGCTACATGTTCGCAGGTCATGCATAACCCTTCGCAAATCTTCTCTAATTCCCACACTTTTTTCATAAGCTTTCCTCTCGTCTCTTGAACAAATCCAACCATAATTTTCCTTTCTAATCATCCTTAACGAACTTCAGACCCCTTCACACATCCCTCTAGTCCTCAACTCCCCTTTTCCACCATTTTTTCATTTTTAAAACCTCTAAAACATCCCTCGACATCCTCCTGTAGATCCTCCTATAGAACCTCCTGTAGATCCCCTGCAGCCTCCTGTAGAATTTCCTGTGAGTGAATTTTTGAAGTCTGATTGCAGGGCAGGCCTCCAGAAGGTTTCCAGGGGCCTCTTAGGACCCCTCCACACCTTCCTACACCTCTTTAGATCCCAAGGTCACCCTCCATTGCCACCTAATCATTGCCACATCCATAAACGAATAAATTACATGCACAACAATTTCACATAAAATACATAAAATTCCAAAAAAGACAATTTTTCCTCATTTCCTTCTAGAAATAGCTTGAATAGGTGTAGTTAACTTCCTGAGTAGGTAATGGCATTCATTTCATAGGTTCTCATATCTTTTTCTGCAAAAGTAGGGGTAGTTGGTAAATTAGGGTTTGCTAGGTTTTGCTTTACATTCCAGTCTTCTTTCTCTTTGTACAAGTAGAATAGACTTTGTAGAGTAAGCTTTCCTTTCTTTCATCATTTTTAAAGCTTCTTTTAGAATTCATAGAAGTTGGCTTGAGCTCCTAGTGATCTTGCACCAATTGACCAAGTGACAACCTGCAGTAAGAACTAGTACTTGTGCATACAACACCGTCGCTTCCAAGTTTGTTACGAACTACTGGGCTGATAAAAGTAAAGTAGGAAGCCCCAGGAGTTGTAGCATTATTGCTGCAATACTGGTGCTCACCATTAAGCCCAATTTTTTATTATGTTAGGTCTTTGGAGAATCATGCCACTTTTTTGTCATTTAAGTATATCTATAAGGAACGGAATGAGCTTATAGATGGATTGTCAAAGTGTTAATTTGGAAGCTCAGTGACAAATTCCAATCATGAGACTAGATTCTTCTTTTCGAGAGGACCATTTTTGACTTTTGGAGCACTTGATTTGGACAAGGGAAATTGTATTTTTGAATTGAAGCCCACATGTGCACAAAAGGACTAGTCGACCCAAAAGAGAAATTGGACCCCCTCGAATGGCTATAAATACAAATCAAGTGACCCTCATTTGGAGATCATCAAACATTCTTATTTTCTCTTTCTTTGGTTTGGTTTGGTTCACATAGTTTTGAGGTTGATTCACAGAAGTTGGCTCGTGCAAGTCTGAAATTGCATGGTTCAAAGCTCACACGTGTGATCTAGGGTTTTGGTTTTCAGCCGTAGGGATGTCACAGGAAATTTTTGGTTATAAACATAGGCACACATGGTCATCTACACGGTTGGAATCTTCCAGCCACACACATAACTCTTCTTCAGTGCGATTGAGATCTAGGGTTTGATTTCGATAGTTGACCACAAATGCTAACAGTTGATCACAAGCTTCTGAAATAGGGTTTTGATTAGTAGTATTGTTGAGTTAATCTCTTGGATGTTGTTCAGTTTGTTTTGCTGGATAATTTTTTTGGTTGAAGATATGGATCATTGTACTCTCTCTTTGCTGAACATTTTATGACAATCTAATAAGAAAAATATTTTGAAAAGGTTTTCCACATAGTGGGTTTTCCCTTGGTCTCCGAAAAATCCCAATGTCTCTATGTGTGAATTATTTTCTTCTATTGTTCCTTAATGTTTTGTTGCATTGATGATGATATTTTTCTTTCTATATAATTTCATATGTTGTTGAATAAAGTTGTAAAACTGAATATTGTTATGATTTTGTGGGGTTAATTCTATATGTAAAAGATTAAATGAAATTATCTTAAGCAAAGAACAATTAGCCCTAAGAAAAATTAACATGGTATCGGAGTTGGGTTGAAGAAAATTCATTGAGGCCACCCTTATAAAGACACCATTGATGGAAGCAAGAGAAGATGGAGGACACCTAAAATAATATTAGGGCTTGAAGGAAACCCTAGGCAATTTTATTATTAGGGTTTGATGGATATCATGAGGTTAGGGTTTGGAAGAAACCTTGGATTATGATAAAGGCTTGCATTTTGTAGTCTCAATTAGGCCTTGGTTATTGATGAAGTCAATGGATGTATTGAAGGCAACATCATTATATGAATAATGGATGGTAATGACTCTTGAAGGTTGGTTCAATAGGGAGATGATCACCTCTCATTGAAGATAAGTATCTTTTAGATTTATGTTACTTCTTTGCAACTCCATTCTTGTTTAGATTTATTGATTTGATTATTTCTCATACTTCATTTATGAATATTTGAGTATGTGAATACTTTTAACCTCTAGATGAGATTTGATAAGTAGATCCTTCTGGAGGATCATCTAAGGTATAGGAAAAGGGAGCTAGTGTAGGAAGAGAAGAGATATTGTTGGGAAAGGAAAGAGCCACCCGATGAAAAGTTGATAAAGTGCTTCAAGAACCAATGTCAATTAAGTGTTACAAGTTTCACATGTATCTTAATACTTCAAGGTATGTATAGTGTAATGTTTCAGCATTATTATTTAGTTGAAAGTTTTGCAAGGTAATCCCTAAGGTATGATGGGAATATCATCTCCATCAATGACTCATATATGCATATGAAAGCAAGTTTGATTTATGATACACTTGATATTTGGAAAGTGTCTTACATAATGAATTTCTTGATTTTATGAAGCAAGCTAGATACATTGTTTTTGATATATGATGACTTGATAATATTGATAATGCTTGTGATACGAATGATAATGGAATGATGATAAATTTATGACAATAAGATTGATACTAAGGATCTTCTTGTTGTTTAGGTTTTGATATGCTTAGTAAATTTGATAATGTGGTAAATATGGACCCCAACTTGATGGTTGAGTAATGTGATAAAGAAGTGATGTTGTAACTATGATCCTTGAAGTATACAACTTTCCACTATTTGACATTAACCCTTGATGAATGTTTAATATCATGTTCATATGTGATGATGTAGTAGTTGATGATGATATGCTATGAATATGTTGCATAAGTGTTTGAAAACTTGATATATTTTTATTTTATGATCTAAATTTTTTTCTTATGGATGATAACATTATGATAGATAGGTTGATGTCTTAAATGATGATGACTGAAGGGGCTCCCCATTCAGAGGGAGAAAATCTCTATGAGATCTCAACACCTATTATTATTTGTAGAAAATGAATAGAAGACACTTAACTGTTGAAAGGATTCTGAATGTTGTAGCTCCCAGAGACAGCCTTGGATTGCTTACAAGACCAGTGCTTGGGCACATCTAGATTTATGTGTCTCAAATGATTTACATGAAACTGGAGACATCACTTCTGTACTATAGATACATATATTTATAGGAAATGGGTTAATTCATTTATCTAAATAAATAAGACATGGATTTTTGGTACGTCTTCACATGTTCAAATCTTAGAAATATGCATAAAAATAATGGAGGTCGAGTATTTCAAGGGCTTACAGCTTAATAAACTTTTGCAAGGCAGATGAGAGAGGACAAAGAGAAGGAGAAACCCATCACATGGAGCATAAGGCTTCAATACTTCTACACTTAACACATAGAGCTTGAGGCATTAAGGATTTCTATACTTATTTGAGTTACAGGCAGAAATAATGGATGAAGGAGGAGTTGAATGCTATAATTCATGTGTTGCAGATTTAAAGATATTATTTCAATAGTCCACACAGGTATATGCATCAACAATATAGAGACAAGTGAATCTGTAATATAATTACAGGCTCTTGCATTCACATATCAATACAAATAAATCTATGAGGAAGATTGAAACATTTCTAGCAGCTATAATTGCATGAATACATAGAAGAAATATGAACACAAAATGGGTTTTAAGAGAGGGAACACATACTATAATTCTTGAAGGGGGAATCACCACCATTCCCTTGATATTATGAAAAGTTTGCGTTATAAAGAGATACAGTCTGAAAATAGCATGTAGTGTTTTCTATAGAATTTATGAACCTTTTTTAAGTCTTTCCTTCCCCTATTTATCTGGAGAGGGGAGCAAGAACATTCATTACAGTAAAATATCTCTAGCCTAGTCTTAGCTATCTGGTCGACTAGCTGTCTCAGTCAGAGATCGATCTGTGGCCCAAAACATTACAGAATTAAAAGCCTCATTGAAAGGAAGGAAAGTTACAAGACAAAAATAAGTAAATAACCAAATAGAAAAGAAAATGAAAAATTCTTTGTGCCCATCTCGTGATTGCCTCTACCTAAGGCTATAATTTGCTCATGGTATGGCCTCCTGTGTTGCTCATCTAACTCCATCACTTCTCCCTTTACTGCTCGTATGCCTTGTTCTGTGAAGTAGGGTTTGGGTCAACTATAAGTGCCCATATTTGAGGTCTTTTGCTGTGTAGAGGGATGGGGATTCATGCTGAGCCATTAATATTCCCGAGTCCCGTGTATTGCTCCAGTGTTGCACCATTCTCCATTTAAGTCTTTAGCTGTTGGCCCATCTTCCCATTAAAACTCTGCTAGACACTACAGGAGCTTTGGAAATCTTGGTGTCGTGTATTATGATGTACCCAACAATCCTTCTATGTGGGCCTTTGACAAGGGAATAACATGAAACAAGTGCGTTGTGACTTCCCTTTAAGCCCCCCTTTGGTGAATAGCGCCCTTATCTCCATTGTCTTCATATAATCACAGGATGGGACCGCGGGCTTAACCTTTAAGGCGCTAAGGCCTTCAGACCTGTGTCTAGGGCCTGTTTCATTTGTAATGCAAAATCCTACATATTAGCGCTTTACTGTGCTTTACCTTAAGCTTCTTTCCTAGACAACTACGATCACCGGTCTACGAGACTGGGCCCACCTAGGACATCAAAATTGCATTGCAGGAGAGGGGGACCCTTTACCTTTTTCCATAGTACGGGCCAACAGTCCGGACATGAAACCCTCCTGAGGTAGAACCACTAAAACATATCACATCTAGGAGTGTTTCCCACATATCGCAATCGTAGGCCAAGAAGGAGTATCGATGAGGGAAAGAACTTACACTTTGTGCGATCACTGATCTGTGGGGTGACATCATCGTTGCCACATGTCACCTTGTAAGTGGTGACACGTGTCACCCGGAAATGGCCCCACAGGACCCTTGAAAATGCTGAAACTCAGTGACATGTGTCATATGCCACATCAACATCTGTATTGCCACGTAATTTATGATGTTAGTTGCACTGTCAGCTCTGAGGACCAATCATATGCGGCCATGTGGCCCCTATAAGAGAGAGAAAAAGGCCTGCTCGGCCCTGTTTTCATAGGCATTTCCTTTGTTAATGAATTTTGGCCCTCCTCGACGATTTTGCACTAAATTGCAATATTGCAACACCGCAAGTTTTTTTTGGGAGGTAGCCCCTCTGTTCCTACGATTGCTGATAATGCGAGATTGCAGGATGCAGGATTTCCCATCATCGATATGTCATACCACTGTATCGCCATGTGGAGGAGAGAGAAAGGGAGCTGCCTGCTCCTGTTTTTCATGCATTTCCTTTGTATTTGGTTTTCGGCCTTTCCTAGGACTTTTACATTGTATCCCATAATCGGCCTCCGCAAGGTCTATTAAGTCAAAACCCCATCGATCTGTCGATATTTTGAGATTGCGGGATGCGAGATTTACCATATTTCACCACGTGGAGGAGTGAGAAGGTGGCGGCTCAACCTTTGTTTTTCATTGATTTTTAGTGTAAATTGACCTCTGCCCTCCCCAACGCTTAACACTATTGGTGATTCTCCCCCCCAAAATTCCTTAAGGATGGACCATCAGGTATTGCAGGGGGCATGCGGGACTACGGGGTCACCGATATGTGAGATGCGAGATTGTGGGATGCCCTCATACTTAGCCATTTTCTTGGTTTTCAAGGCTTTCCAAGTGTGAACTTCAACATGCTCTAACTTCTAATCCAGAAGTCCATTCTTGGACTTCTATATACCATTGGAAATTTCTTTCCGAGCACTAGGTCATGGAGAGGGTCTAATTTAGCTATGATATCTTTTGTGGCCTGGGAAAGTGGCTCCAAAATTCACTTCTCTTGGGAAAAATTGACCAATTGAAACCCACAATGCAATGAGTGACAACATTGGCTCCAACTAGGGACAGTGCTTTGCTGGCAAGGTGCTAAGGACCTGTAGATGAGTAGCTTTTTCTTCCATTGGGCATGGAGTCATTCTTGAACAAAATATAATTCTGTAAAAAAGGACTTTGTTATAATAAACTGAAAAAATCAAATAACAATTTCAACACACACACACTAGATATTTACAATGAGCAAGAGATAGATATCTCTAGTTTTGAAAATTAAATTTTAGGAATTGACCATTCACAGGCAGTTCCGATAGTTCACCATCCAAATTTTCAAGCATGTAAGTGTTATTTCCCCTTTCTTATACAACCTTGAAGGGGAAAACCATAGAAGATCAAATTTACCATGTTTTCCTTTGTCTTCTTGTTAGACATCTGACCTGAGAACTAAATCACATTGCTGAAGAGGTTTGTCCTTAGCCTTTTTGTCAAACAAAGATTTCATCCTTTTCTGGTACTTTGAAAATTTGGTCCCCACCTTCTCTCTATTCTCATGAACCTCCACCAACTGATTTATCCTTCTAGTCAAGGCTCTTGGCTCTTCCTCAGCTTCTTGTAGCAACTTAGCTACTAGAATCGCTAATTGGATGGGGAAGACAACAACCTTGCCATATACTAGCTCAAAAGGTGATTTCCCAATGGATCGTTTAGGTGTTACATCGTTAGCCCACAGAGCAAAATTTAGTTGAGAGTCCCAGTTCCTTTGATTTTCAGTGATGGTCTTCTTTAGAACCCTCACCACAGTTTTATTTGAAGACTCAGCCAAGCCATTCCCTTGAGAGTAGTATGTATTGTAGTGTCCAATAATGATATTGAATTTATCGAATAAACTAGTGAACTTGGCAGATTTGAAGACTTGTGCATTATCAATGGTAATTTTAAAAGGACACCCAAAGTGGAATAGTATGTTCTCCTCCATGAATTTTATCACCACTGAGTCCATAACTTTTGTAGATGGGATGGCCTCTATCCACTTGGTGAAATAGTCAGTGGTTGTCAATATCCACTTGTATTGGCCACTAGATGGTGGGTTTATTTTTCCAATGAAGTTCAATCCCCACTGTCTAAAAGGCTCCTCTATGTGCACATGAATTATGGGGAGAGGAGAAAACTTCTATCTTTCAACAAACAATTAGCTTTTCTGGCATGACCTGACCCGAGAATAAACATCTCCAAACAGCATGGGCCAATAGAATCTTGCCTTGAGGATTTTATGTCTCGTTATCTTCCAACTGTAGTGTCCTCCACAAACTCCCTTGTGGAAATCCTCAATCACTTCATGGGTTTCTCCCTCAACCAAACATAGCAATAATACCCCCATTGTGTCCTTCTAGTAGAGCAGTCCATTGGATATAATGTATCAATGTGCCTGCAATCTCAACCTATGATATTTAGATCTATCTAGTCCCAACGAGCATCTTAGGAATAAGAGGCAATGAACAATGTTATTATACCTAGATGATCCCTCATATTTGGCATAGATCTTCTGCTCAACTGTTTTAATTCCGCTTCGGTGATCCTCTGGTCTGCCTTCCATTATGATCAGGCTTATCCTTGGAGCTTGGCAGTTGGATTCAGATAAATCTTGGCCAACCCTTGGCCTTTAATGAGCTTGGTAGGCTTTATTTCTAGCTCATATTCTTGTATTTTAGCTATCCATCGGCCCCTCTTTCCTTCGTTGTCTCCCTGCACCAGGATGTCCTTGACTGCAGTCATTGGTATGAACGTTGTGACTTTTGATTGTAGCACATACATACGAAATGACTTCAGTGTCTTGACCAGTACATAGGCCTGTTTCTCCAATATATTATACTTCAACTCGGTGTCCCTTAGGACTTGGCTGAAAAATGGAAATGGGATGCTCGTAACCTTCTCTATTTTTCTGTAATAGCACAAAATCAATGGTATGTGTAGAGGCGAAAAAAAAGATGTAGAAAGGAACTGAATAGATAGGGTTGACTAGCACTGGGGCCTCAACCAAAGCTTCTTTGATTCTAGTGAAAGAATCAAGGGGGACAGAGCTCCACTTAACATTGTTCTCCTTCTTGAGAATATCTATGAGACCTTTAACTATCTCAACATAGTTGGGCACAAATCGCCTTCAGAAATTGATCCTTCCCAAAAAGGTTTGAACTTCTTTCTTGTTTCTGGGAAAGGGAATATGGTTGATGGATTTGACTCATTCTTGATCAATATTTACTCCTTCCTGTGCTATTTTGTGTCCAAGTATCTTCCCCTCACTCAGGGCGAGCTGATATTTCTTAGGATTCAGAGAGAGGCCATACCTATTGCACTTCTCAAATGTGAGCTTAATGGAGGATATGCTCTTCATCAGTCATAGAAAAGACTATGATTTCGTCTAAGTAGACTACCACGAATTTATCTTGCTTGCCTATGAAAGCTATGTCCATAGCTCTCTGAAATGTGGCCCCTGCATTTATCAACCTGAATGGCATGTAGGCGTACATGAATGTTCCCCACAGGGTGGTGAAAGAAGTCTTTTTCTGGTCCTCAAGGTGGACTTCCACTTGGTTATATCTGGAGAATCCATCCATCATGGACATTCTGGTTGCACCCACTACCTTCTGCAATATATTATCCATCTTGGGCAGAGGGCACTTATTTTTTAGAGAAGCCCTGTTTAAATTTCAGAAGTCCACACATAGCCTTATCTCTCCATTCTTTTTCTATACAAGGACCAAATAATCTACCCATTCAGAGTATCTTAGAGGTACTATGATCTTGGCCTACAACAACTTCCTTACCTCCTTTTCGATGGAGGGGAGTAAGAGTGGATTTATTTGTCTAAGTTTCTATTTGTATGGCTTTATCCCACTCTTCAAAGGAATCTTTTGCTGAATAATATTAGTATCAAATGATTTCACATCATCATAATACTAAGCAAATACATCTTTGTAAGTTTTGAATAGATCTAAATACCTCTACCTGTATTACAAGGGGATTCCTTTGGATAACCTGATCGTCTGGGGTTCCTCCTTTGATCCGATGTTGCAGTCTTCTACCTGCTCATATTTCTCTAGGGCCATTTGTTTGGAAGCTTTGTCGTCTTTATTAAAAATTCTTTCTAGTGGAACAAGTCCACGAGGGATGGTGTTCCATTTTAGTTGCAATTTTTTTTCCCAGCCACTTGTGTCTTTCCATTGTTATAGCTCCAAATCTCACTATTATGGTTTGTGATGCTACACTCATGGCCTAGGGCAACCCCTCCTTCTAGACCTGGTCCAAAATTTAAAAAACAGTGTTTTATCCCTTATACGCGACATTTCCCTGAGTTAAACATGTGTATACGCGGGTAGGCATATATCCAACCCGCGTATATGTATTAAAACACTTAAAAAAGTATAAAACTCCTTAATTTCAAGCGGAGATCGCTGGTTTTACCTGCTGATCACCTGTTAGTGCCTGTGGCCCAACTATTCCCAACCAACTCCTAACTAAAAAACTACTTTGGGAGAGTTATAAAAAGACCTCAAAGGGAAGGCCTAAGGGAGGAGAGAAGAGAGAGAAAGGTTATTATACTGAGATTTTTCCCCTGACTAGGTCTGAAGACCCTTGTGCCTTCTGCACTTCCCCCATTTGTACAAGAAATCCTTTTTTCCTTGTGTGTTGATGTTCATCCACTACTTATGACATCATGGAGTAAGTCATGGAAGGAGTTTGCTAAAGGCTTGAGGCTGGACAGATCCAGAAGGAAGCTTTGCTTGGAGCCTGCGAAAGGTGACTCAGGTGAAATTATTCCTTTTATGCATTTTATTTGTCTATAATAAAAGAAACATGTCTTGGTTCCTGATATAAATCTTCTTTATGTTTAGTGATATTCATGTTGGAATTCATATGTGAATGGTTGTATAAAGTTCATAACTAACTACCTTCCTTTATAACATGAAGATGATTTCTTTATAAGTTTTTGTCCATATACTGTTGTGTTCTTTGGAATTGGTTGTTTTGCAGGACAAAAGAGCAAAAGGAGCTTGAAGAAGGGTTTGGACCCTAAAGGACCTTCTCAAATGTAGGACGTAAGGTACGCCCCCTCATACTATAGAATTTGCTTATAATAGCATAATGGTTGTGTGAATGTGTGTTTCTCTTTATAGACAACTTTCAGTCTGCTAGGGTTTCAACCCAAAAAAGCCCTAGGGGAACATTTCCCTCAACAAAATTGGCGACTCCACTGGGGACAACATTCTTGTTGTTCCTAGTTTGGGTGTTTTCAAGCCAATCAGGGCTCAGTTGCCTGTTTGCTTGCTGTCGCTGTGTGGTTTGTTCTTGAATTCTAAGTTTTGCCAGTTTCTTCAGCCTGTTTTTTATTTTTCTTGAAATCTTTTATATACGCTATTTTTCTTAGTTACAGAAGCGTATATACGCATGTTTCCTGAATTTAACCCGCGTATATGCAGGTTTCCTTAGGTTCAGTCGCGTATACACGCAATTTGTACATAAGTACAGTCACGTATATCTTGCAATTTTCAAGATTTGTAAATCTTTTTTCCTCTGAAGGTTCGTCTGGTGGTTTGATTCAGTCTGAAATAGTCATTTTCCAGTATCAGTTGTTTGTTTTACAACAAGCATCTTGCTCCAAATTCTCTCTGATTGTAAGAGGTATTGGTCTTGTTTTTGTTGTTGCAAGCGTCATCGTTTTTGCTAAAGCACGCAAGATTTCTTGTTGGAATCTTGGTTGCTCTGATTCATCAGGGCAAAAAGATTGGTCTCAATCTTTGTGTTAAATCTTGCTTTTGGTAACTTTTTGTTTGCTTGACAAAACCGCTTTTTATGACCATCCACTTCTTTGTTTCATGAAAGTTGTTGATTGATACTTTCTTGAAATTTGTCTTTTTAATCTTTTTGGTCTTTGTTGCCAAGGCTTTCATTGCTGCTTTTGATTGTTAAGAGCATCTTTAAACACATTTATGTTTGTTGAGTTTTCATCCATTGTGTGGTGCCAACTTGCAAAAGTGTTTGTTGCCTATTTTTCAATCACAAAGTTTCATTCTTGTTGAGAGCATTTTTGAAAAGACTCTTTTGTTGTTGCTTTGAAGAAATTTTTTTGAAAAACTTTTTTTTGCTTTCTTGAACTTGGTTTTCATTTGGTTTCCTTTTAGTGAGTGAAAGTGCTTTATGTTTGTCTTGAAACTTGTTTTTAGTGTTTAGACAAAATGAATGGTAGCATCTCATATTCCATCTAGACATTTTAAGTGGCAAAATAAAAATTGATAAGCAAGCAACTTTCATTTCTTGTTTTTAAAGTTGTTTTGAATCTTGCATCAGCATATATTTGTTGCATTAGGATAGATTTGCATATCTTTTTAGGCATACATAGCTTTGTTAACTTTTGTGAGTGTGAAGCGTGAATTAACGAAAAGAAAAGAAATATTTTTTTTATTAGAAGTTCCTTTGAACCCTGTAGAAATTGCTCTTCATCGAAAAATGAAAACAAGTGCATGTGCATGTAGTTAGGTTTTTATTAATTTCTTTTGCGTTAAAAACACCACTAGTTTCACTTCCGTTATCCCATGACTTAAAGAACAACCTATCTTAAAATCAAGCGCTAACTAAAATTCACTAAATTTTTTTCTTTTAAGTTAGATACACCAACAAGATTTAGGATTTTAGGGCCTTGGATTAGGCGAGTGGAGAGTTAACTCTCCAAGGCCATTTAAACGTCAAACATAGGAGTCTGAATAACGATTGAAAATCCAATAGCGTTAGGAAGACCAAGAAAGCTCCGGATCTGGGAGTTAAGCACGAGGGTCTGTGAAGACAGGGAAGAGAGGTACCCCCTCTCCTACTTGTCCGAACTTACCTCACGACTGTTCCGCCTGGCTTTTGCGACGAGTTGGTATCCATAGTTGCTACTCCTAGGGATCTACACAGGTGGCTGTGGAGGGGAATCCCGTGGCACCTGAGGTTGACGTTGCATCACTCTCGACAGTACTACTGGAGGGCAACATTGCGAAGCTTGGGGGCTTGCACCAGCGCAGGCTGTTGTTAGGAGGTCAGCGTAACTTCCTTTGTTACCTTCGCTGATAGGACTGGGCCCTCATCATCCCAGACTATCTTCAGAAGGCCCCTTAATTCACTTTCTCGTATTTTGGTGTCCGGTCCTAATCACCCGGAGCGGAAATACTTGGAAGTTGTTTGACTGGATGTTATCATTAGGGACTTTATATTGTGTGCTCTGTGCTCTTAGTTGGCCTAGCTTTCAATTTTTTGAGTCTTTAGTTAGATCTTAACAAGAAATTCAAAGTGGCTGACCGATCACCTAGACGGTCTTGAAGATTTCGTGGTCTTTCACCACCAAGTTTAGAGCCTTCTCCTAGAAGGCGCAGAGGTAATACTACTGGTGGGTTTCGACCCACGACAGTTGACACATTGGGGATTGATCCTCCTCTCGGGGCCATTAGTATTCAAGCAAGGCCTGGAACTTCCACGGAACAAGAGAGGAACACTCTAGTTATTTCTCGAGTTCGCTTACAAGCGGAGAATAACATAGAGGTAGAAGAACTATCAGAGTCGTTAGCGGCTCCGAATTCTCCCCTACCATCTAGTCATCCAGACGTATTACAATACGTTGGGACTCCGACGCATAGACCGTCAAGTCCAGGTTAAGCTATGCGCTTACCATCGATGACCACTACTAGAAGCATGGCTTCTACTACAAGTGCTACAACTATGCAGACTCCAACATCGGTACAAGGGAGAGGAACAATTTCCATCTCCTCTGCTTCTTTGTTTGGATCTTTTGCTAGCACATCTTTAGTTGGGTCTACCTCCATTCCGTCCATGAGTGGAAATTCCCAAACCAATGCTTTTGGTTCTGGATTCTTCCCATTTGGCACCCATTCACAGGGTATTCCTTCAGTTCCGTTTAGTGCTGCCACGTCCATGATGAGTGGATCGGCTTAATTCAAGGGTCTTCCTTTCGGGAGTAGTCATATACCACATTCCAACCTGACGATAGGATCTATGCCTTTTTCTTTTATAGGACAAAGCAGCAATCCTTTCCAAAGTTGGGCTAACCCTGGGGTTAGTGGCGCGGGAACTGGGAATCCGTTTTTCGGCCAACAAGGGAATAGGCCGTACACCACAGTTAGTTCGTTCCAAAGTATTCCTCCCTTAGCTTCGGCTTGGAATCCGTATCAGGGGTTGTCAACTCCTTATAATCCTTTAGGAGGAAACTTTGCTGGTTATGGTGGTTATGTGGCCGGAGTTGGTCAAACTCTGAATTTTGCTGGATCACAAAGCTTGCCTTTTGGTTCAGCCGGTTCTGTTGGGTACTTCAGGTAGCCTGGTGCCTTCCAAAATCTAGGTCAATCTTTTCAGAACTTTGGGAGTTCCACCCAGTCTGGGTGGAATCCCCAAGGTCCTCCTAGGCTTCCGTTTTTGGCAACATTGAACTTGCCAGATCTCACTAAGTTAACAAACGATCCAATCAAGTACAAT
>APFE030945660.1:0-13272 GCA_000404065.3 Pinus taeda | reverse complement strand
GAAATATTAGGGATGGACTTGTTAGTGTTCATGCTAGCTTGTTGTGGAGTCTTTCGGGTGTTTGGACAGCTTGGTGGAATGACTTGTAGACCTTTGTATTACTAGTTAGGGTTTGTTATTGATAGTTGCCACCCTACCTAGGGTTTGGAAAACATTGGAGAGTCCTAGCATGTGAAAAGCTCAGAGTATCATGTATCAACTTGTAATACATTACCAGTGTGTACTTGTAACTTCATTCTTATGTATATGTGAGGGTGTTTGACCGTCCAATTTTTTTATACTTGCAGCGTATAATGTCATCATTTTAAATGAGTAGTTTATAGGGTTGTCTGGTATCCAAATCTATCATGAACAGTTAGCTGATTTAACAAACATAAACGATAATTGGGCGGTTTTATAGCTGAAATAAAATTGTTACAATTAAATAATATTAAAATATATTGAATCCTAGGATTCATGTTGGGAAAATATTTAGCTTGGAAGTACAATTGATCAGTGTATTTTATTGGACTACATTGTATATTTGGTTGGACAGAAGTAAAATATACCACTGTAATTTATATTTCAGATTCAACCTTAGGACTGAATGTTCAACAAATAGGTTCTGAAAATTTTCCAAAGACAAAGTGAGCTAATCTTGTAGCAGAATGAACCCTCTTGGACACAATAAGCTAATCTCATAACAAAAGTACCCTCTTGATTGCCATAAATCTGACAAGAATCTTGCAGTTTAAGATTTGGATGATTCAATACTTAATTTACATAGTGTAGTATTTAAACACTCTAATCTAATTCAAGGTTTTATTATAAACTCTTTTTAAGCACGTTGAGAAGTTCAGGAAAAAATACGTAATATGTCAACCTTTTTTCCCATGAAATGAAATCCAAAAGAAAAAGAAATTCAGTCCAAATTAAAGGATTCATCTCAATTATGAACATTGTTGAAAGTAATTTAAAGACAAACATGTGGACATGCACATTTTTCTTGCATTATTTCTGGCACTTCTTGAAAAATAACAAATCATCATCCAAATGTTGTATAATAGACTGATCATTTTGGGCATTTAGAAAAACTGAAAATCCTAAAGTTTTCATCTTCTCTACTCCTGTGATAGAAATTGGTTAAATTTGTCAAACCAATTGTCTGCTCGACTTGAATTTCTAATAAGAACTTCAACATAATCACCAATACGTGGGTACCTTTTAAACATTGCTTTTCCATTCTCTCTTTAAAAAACAAAAATAGTTGAGCCTCTGCCTCACAAAATTTCATCTTACACCATTGGTTTTTTTCCATTGTCTCTGTGTGAATGGAAACTATTTGAACATCAAATGCTTGGTCCTTGAACAACTACCATTTCCCTCCTTCTCTATCTAGGGCATAGCTTCCGGGTTTTCCAGGTATGCCTGAACACCATAATTAAATAAGACCTTCTCTAATACCTTGAGGATTCCAATGGCAGTGAGTGCAGGAATGTTCCTCTCTTCTGGCCAGCTAGTTGAAGTTCTGAGAGCTGTCCCACTAGCACGATGATGCAAAAGTTTGACAGCCCAACTTTGAACTCTTGCGCTTGGACCACTTGTCATTCTTGGACTAGGATTTGGAGAACATTCTGAGCTACCTTTGTTCTCAGGAAAGGATTTAGCCACTCAGAAAATACTGTTGGGAGATTGCTCAGAACCATAAATCCTCATTGGACTTCTTGAAGGACTAGACATGGAACTGTCCAGCACATTCCTTAATACTTCATTACTTGGAATTTGTTGATGTGCTGGAGCTTTTGTATTAAAAATATCCTCTTTTGGGTGAATATGGAAGATAATGATGGCTAGAAAAAGGACTATCAGGCTTCAACACATCCTATTTTACACATTTCGTGCTAATCTTGGGAGACTTCCCTGCACTTATCACACCAGAACCTCCATAGCCATCGACAATCCCTTTACCAGCAAGGCCTACATCAGAATGCTTATAATTAGCGTGCCCTAGTCCATTGTCCTATTGCAATTCTGCAGGTTCCTCACTACGTACAGAGTTCACGCTTGAAACAAATGTAGAAGATAAGCCTCCATCTATACTTGCTTTATCCAACATGTTCAATACCTGATCAGGTGAAGGAAGTAAACAAGGAGATGATCTCCCAAACCTATTACTAGAAGGCTGATTCAAACTGATCCCAAAATCTGCGATCATGGCAACCCTTCCCGAAAAGAGGTATCCTGATAGACAATGGTTTCACCATACAATCCAACAAAAGTGCTCAGGAAAATTTCTAAAGGGGTACTCCCAATCACAATAAGTGGCTAGAGTAGGATAACAAGACCAACAATGGAAACACTTCATGGATTATCAGATCATGAAGTGAACGCTGCTAGCCTTTGAGAAGCATGTAAGGACTTTTACATATATCCACAGCTGTGGAAAGAGGTACCTTTAATCCATCATCTATAAAATGAACATAAACAACAACAACAATTTTATTATCACCATCACATTTCAATTATGAACATTGTTGAAAGTAATTTAAAGACAAACATGTGGACATGCACATTTTTCTTGCATTATTTATGGCACTTCTTGAAAAATAACAAATCATCATCCAAGAATTGTCACTCAACAATTGATCAATCCAGTAAGATTCACCTTACATACATCAAAATTTATTGTTCATGTATCATTAGTGATGTGCAAGCGGAGAAATCAGATTTCACATCCCAAGGTTTTGGGACGGTTGGAGAGACTGGATTATAAAAGCATACATAGATGCAATTATAATTTCAGTTCTGCTGACAATTTCATCAGAGTATTGTTGTTTAAATGAATTAAATGCATGAATGGAGGGAAGAAAAAATTCTGTAAGATTCAGCAGAAGAACATTGTGTGGCAAAATTTTTGGTGCAGAGCAGGGAGCTCAGGGACATGTGCTCCTCCAGATGCAGTTGACCCTTCAGCTCTTCCTGATCGGGAAGCTGTTTCATTAAGATCATGTGGGTTGCAGCTAAATGTGCATAATTTATTGGGGCAACTGCACATCATCAAACACATAATAATCAGACCAGATATAAATTTAACTACTGGCATTTCCATTGTAAAGGAGAAACAAATTACAGTCCTTTAAAGATTAACACCCTACCTGAAGATATTGCCGTTGTACTCCTTTGATACCTGCAACCAAACAAATACACAGTTAGAGTCAAAACCTCAATAGAATTGGGTTGTAACATCAAAATAAAACCATCAAGCATTGTTTCTTACACATAAGATAATGCATGGACCAAAATCTGAAGATCATCCACAGTAAAACTATTCTCATCAAGTAATACATGGTAATGAGTAGGTAATTCATATATTGGAGGTGTTGTTTATATCAACCCTATTCGACATTGGATAGAGCATGCATTAAATGAATTAAATGCATAAAAGTAAGTGATTTGTGTACCAGATTCTCCTGCTAATTTTGTTATTGTGAATTAAATGAAAAGTGTAAAAGAAGAGAAATTAAAGCTACCACACTTAAAACAGTCTTTCAGTTTATAAACTCAGAAATAGTACTGCCTGCACAGATAGAAACTAGAGAAACCAAAAAACAAAAGTCCACCCCAGCAGTCAATGATAATTAAAGCCCTTCCCAGAAGATACTAATATTGGGCTCCACAAACGTGGACACTCACATCAGTTCCTCATTTTCCGAAGAAGTTAGATAAAAATGTCATAGCGCACAATGAAGCAGTGTCAATTTAGTGGTTCAGGTCATTAATTGACAAGAGGAGGGATCATGTACAACACAAATGACATAAGGAAGGCATCAAAAGCATGGACAACACCATGATTTCTTATGTAAAGGAGACAAATGTGTTGGTTGGTATGGACATATTTTTTATTTGTGTACTTTATAAAACTACAAACTTGTATTTATGTAAGCATTGAAGGTTATAGAGTATGGCAGGATGCATAATGTATTGGTTGGTATGGATGTAAGGGCTTATTTGTTTACAAGGAGAAAAAAGAAACTATAGCCTCTTGAAATGATTCATTATGTCCATCTAAACAAAGACATGATATGCAGATCCATGATGGAAAGATAATAAATTCACACAAGCATCCAATGTATCAAACATTGACACTTGAATATGCAATACCAAGCTTTCAAGTGGTATCAGACCTGGGCATGGGCAAGTCTGTAATCTTCTTCAAAAATACCAAATCAGGCCTCAAAATTCCAAATAAGGGGTTTGATTTGTGTCCATGAACAGATTATGAAAAGGGTATTTTTACAACAACATAACAATGGGAAAACATAAATATACTTATCATATGATAAAGGGCCACCTGATGACGCCATAATAACCTAGCTTATCTATTCTTTGTGCATATCTCATTGGTTCCCACTAGAGTTGAAGTCCTTCTGTAGATGATCATTCATGGTAGAAGATGATGCTTCTCCACTTATTCTATAGTTACCTAGAAAAATGTCAAACGTTATCGCAAAGAAATTTTCTAGAGCATCAAGGTATATGTACACACACAATGAAAGAGTGTCAAATGTACCTGGCATGGCAAGTAAGGTTGGATGGTCTTGCATCTCCCTTTGGTCTTGGGTTATTGCCATGGTTGGGGATTGTTGCATTGCTATAAAAATAAACATACCACATGTTAAAGAATAGTGATGATTAAATACTTAAATCTAAAATCATGACTCTATTCAACACATGAAACTAACCTAGAACCATAGAGACGACATTATTTGATCGATGACGTCCTCGCTTATTGAGGTATCGAAACTCAAATGGTTCATATTCTAATGGATCAACATTTAAATCAATTTCCAAACCATTGTTTTTTCTGCTGCTTCTTCTTTTCTTTGTGGGGCTAAGGAAACTCTTCTTCCTCTTCAAAGATGGATCAAGAGATTCCAATCTAGGTGTGAAGTCAAAATCAGTAACGTGCAAATTATTGGCTTCATCCAACATTTTTTTAAGCATATCAGTCAACTGGATTGTCTTCGCCAAAGTAGTAGGAGGATTATCTAAAATGAGATGTGTATAGCTAAACAAATCCTCCCTTGCCAAATGAAGTGCCTCGGCATCTGCATCAACAACATTTGTGGCCATAAGAGTAGCATCGACATCTTCATCATGGTTTTGAGGCTCTATATTGATCTCAGGTGGGTCATTGCATATGTTATCCTCTGCATGCTGATGAATCAATGGATTTGAATTATCCGATTGGAAATACAACCAATTAACTTTTATGGCATGCTTGCAAATGTTTCCACGGATAGACCATGGACATTTACACGTTATAAAATCCTTACGATACCAGGTGACAAGGTATTTTTTATCTCGATCTGTCTGACTTCTCACCCAATAAGCACGGGTTATGTTCTCATGAGGACAACAATCAGTATCCATAATTTTTCTTGCTCGTTCCACTGATGATTCTAGTTGTTTTTCTCTCTTGTAGTTGTTTAGAAATCCTTCTTCTTTTAAGATTTCCTTGAACCGATAACAAGGTTCAACTGTTGTTAGTAGCATATGCAATAACCAATCCATCCTCCGAGCACATTTTTTCCTTCTGTCAGATAAAAATGTTGTTTTTAGGTAACAATGGTATGACTCAACAGCATTATTGGTCTCCTGATTTGCATGAGGAAACTCCCGACAACCTTTCACCCACATACCTGATTGCAAATAGAACGATGTCAGTCTCACTATATCACCTTTATAAAAGGAAAAAATGCATATAGTATGAAAAAATGTTTACTTACGAATCTTATCTCCAGTGACCCAATTCTTGTTGAAATAGTCTAAGAACTTCTCTTCATCTGCAAACTTGATAAAAAAAATTGATTGATTGCATCTTCCACTTCATAATTGAGAGTGTTTCATGATGAAACCTAACTCACTGAACATCTCTTTGGCTTTTATGGAACTAGTGGCCAACCGATTGACATTTTTCAACCAAGCCCTCCGTACATGCCAAACGCATAAGATCACATCACAACCTATGATCCTCCTGCCATATTCAATGCATTTTAGTGTGGTATTTAAAAAAAAAATGCAAGTTTGGTTATATCATGACAATGTTAAGTTACCTCAAGGCACTGATTTCAGCCAGTGCATCATCAACCATGAAAGCATTGACTTTCCAATCAGGACGGGTTTGGAAACAGTTGCGCATGAGCTGCTCCAGCCATATTGCAATATCATCTGATGTGTTTCGTGATGCCACGACCCATGCAACAGGCACCCCGCTTTGTTGTTCATCAAATGCCACGAGTGTATACAATTGATACTGTCATTTTCAACATTACATAAATTCAAATACAAGTTATTAATCATTTACAATGGATACAACTTAAATAAATAAATTCAATAAATCATTGGCATATGACTTACCCCATATTTGTTTGTGTTAAATGTTGAATCCATGGCTATTAAGCTATTGTGCGATAGCTTGACCATTGTCTCCAACATCCACTTTGTTTGAATCCCTATTATAAAAGGGACCTCCACACCATTGGGCTTTTGGTAAAAGAAAAAATCTTCTCGATGCTTTTGATACCAAAGATTTACACTCATTTCATCCTTTTTGTGAAGTTGGTAATTTCCCTTCGCCAACCTATTATAAATGTTTACAATATCTTTCCTGCATAAGAAGACATCTCTATCTCGAGCTACCACATCGATGTCAACATGTCTCTTAATGTGTGTTCTATACACTACATCAATAGGCACTCCCAAAAAGAAACAACTCTCTACATATCCAACAATGTCCCTCGAAAGCTTTGGCCTAAGCAAGGCCCTGGTCTCACCTGAAGTGTCACCTTGACCATGACAAGCCCAACCTTCCCCATCTTCATGTTCATATATATTGAAAGTCAATATTGCTCTATCAGGAATTTCATGCATAACTTTCACAATAAAGTGGCATTGTCAACCCCTCTTCTGCACAAATGATGTCCTTCGTTTAGCTGAAATATTTCCTCTTTTGTCCTCTGGGCCAAATGAACAATGATAACTAAACCAAAAATTTAAATTGTTAGTACATACAAAGAAAGATAACTGTGGTTTCAAATATCTAAACAATATATATTTTAAATACTCACATATCATATTGCAATGCAGCAGTAGATCTTTCTTTTGGTTTACCCTTTGTTTTTCGTATGAATTTACATGGAGCAATAGGATTTTCTTCCTCTCCTTTGATAAAGTCAGCAACTCGTCATAACGGGATTATAGCAACACGATCAATACCATTGTTTTTTGTATTTATTTCTGCCCAAACCAAGTCTTTACTGGAGAAAGTCATTTTTCCTTTGAGGTCTTGCACCTCAAGATCCATGATATATTGCCATTTCTTTCGCTTGCCCATTTTGAACTAATCTGGTCAAACAATATGCAAGGACATAAAAACCAAAATTTCAATCTTAGCAAGTTATTAAACATATATATAAATATAAAACCTCTTTTATGCTTTTTTTGAGGTCTAAAATATCAATCACTCAATAATGACAAAAATAAATAGCACAAAAGGATGCAAAAAATTTGGGATGCAAGCATTTCCTTTAAGATGTTGCTTCTTGCCTCATTCACTCTCAACAAGGCATTCCTTAAAGGAAAGATTCCTTTGAGAACATGAACAAATGCATTCCTTAAAGGAAAGATTCCAACAAACAGTACATCTTCATTTTGTGTTTGTTTCTATCCACTCTCATATTGATACTGTATACTAACAACAGAGATATTGAAACTCACTTTATTTGTTTTGTTCATTGAAAATTGAAGACAATTTTTTTGATGAAGCTATAAGAGCTAACTTTACAAGGACATCAAGCAATCAAGATAATGATGGTGAAAGGTTTGGATGTGATTCATCCTACCTAGTAGCATATTGATTCCTTGTCATATCACATAAAACATTAGAACTGAATGATGATGTATTTTTTTGTGACTGCATGAATCAACTAAGATTAATTGTTCAATCCGATTTGCTGAGAGCTATATACTTATAGTGTAAACCCAAAATAAATGAGAAAAGGATAGCCATGGGTATTTTGTATATCATCCCTGAGCCTCACTTACCCAATTTTTAATCTATACAACAGCTCTACACACTCAAGCAACAATTTAATTATTCCCATTGTATAAGCAACATCCCCTGTCTTGGTGTTAAAATCCTTTACTGTCATTAGGAGTACTTTAATCAGTTGAGAAAACCAAATTATATGTATTATGGTACAAATGAGCTAGTAGACTGGTAATTTTAAGGGGAAAATTCCCCCCCCCCCTTGCTGTTGTGTTAACTTCTATGTTTCCTCATGTTCATTGTTTGCATCATCCCTAGCCAGGAGCTGGAAGTGCTTTCATTTTATTTAAATCCTTAGCTGCTTTTTCAAACATTAAGCCAGGACTTTGCAACTTCTTTGGCATGAGAAGATGACCTCACACATAAACATTCCACCAATGTCCTAAGTAGTTGCTCATAAATCATTTGCACTTCTAGATATTCTGAGGTTCTACGCACTCCTATGCCTTTGTACATGTTATAAAGGGATGCTAGTTCTCCAACTTTATTTCATTGTTAAAATTGGCAACTATGGCCAAATTCCTCTTTGGACAGCTCCTTGGAAAAACATAATTGTGGCATTCAATTCCTTTTTTTGAGAGGACCAAAATCAACCTAAAGACCATCAAATTTGAACATGGAAAAATATGTTTTTGAAATTAAGCCCACGCATGTGCAAATTGTCAAGGTCGGTTTGGGGTAAAATAATCAAATTGAACCCCTCTCCAAATCCTATAAAAGGAAGTCCCCTCCATCATCATTACACACATCTTATCACACATCTTTCTCTCTCTGAAATGGCCACAGAAGGAAGATAGCTCCAGCAAAGGAGGAAGGGCATGATTGATGTCTTGATTGAGCTACTTGATGGACTGAGTTCCTCTGGCAGAAGGCCAAGCCTGTTAAAGGCAATTTTGGGCTTGTTTGAAGACTATTCTGGGCTTTTCTATTTCATATTACAGGTCTGAGTTATTCCTGAAGATGACCGCACACATAATGAAAGAGCTGGAGTGTTTAGGGTTGATTTTATGGTGTGAACACTGAAAACTCTCTCCCAAGTAAGCTGCATCTACAAGAAGTTCCTCTCAAGCAGGCCACATATATTATCCTGCTTAACAGTAGGCCGAGAAGACAATCTACTGCCCTGGCAGACTGCAGACCTATTTTGATTGGCATGGAGATTTATTCAGGGTCTGGATCAAGCTCAGATTAGAAGTTGAAGGAGAACAAATCAACATGAATGGAGGTAGCAGTTGTAGTAGGTTGTTTGAAGTGTATTGGTAAAGGCTGTAACATTGTGCTTCATGCCCTAACCAGGACCAACAAGCAACAGAACTCCAGCTGTTATAAACATAAGATATGATATTCTCATGCAGTCTTGAGTAATAGAAGAATGGTTGACCTGATTAAATCAGTTCCTTGATAGACAGGTATTAGCCCTAACCAGTGAGCTTCTTCTACAGTATGACATCAGCTCCAGAATTGCATATATTATTGAGGGCAGTGACAGTCTCCTATTTTGCTAGTCAAGCTTAACCTTGAATTATTTTACTTTCTCTCTATCTCTCTGTTGAACACTTGACATTAATAATAAGAAGAATTGATCAAGGGTTTTCCCCATCTTGGGGTTTTTCCCTGGCTTGAGCCATATTCATGTGTCCTCTTGTCTTGGCTTGTCCTCTGCATTATTCGTTTATGTTCTTTCTTCAATTACTGTCAATGTGATAATGATTGGTGTGATTGCTAATGAAAAGAAATGAATTGATAATAGGGCTAATATGGAAAATTGAAGTAACTGTCCTAAGCAAAGAACATGTTAACCTAAAATTAACATGGTATCAGAGCTCAGGTAAGGACAAGCCCAAGCAAGAAAGCAATCACTAAAAGAAGGTTGTTGACAAGTCTCCAGGATTTCTTCCCCTGCAAATCTGAAGGTAAGGCTTCATGAAGCAAAAGAATGCTTAAATTAATTAGAAACAGAGTGAAGGATGAAATTTATGTACCTGCAGAAGAAATTGACAAAAAGTCAATTAAAATTTTTTAAGGCTACGGTTGGGTTCCTTTATTTTTTGAGTGAGGGATCTTTGCTGGGTATTAATCCTTGCTGGCTGGTGTCTGCATATCTCTCTAAACAAGAAGTTGTTGCTGGATTGTTCTTTAAGTTTGGGTACTATTGGAGGGATCTGAGTTCTGTACCAGCAAAGGAGGAAGCTCAGTTATCTATAAGGCACAATTCTGCAACTTGGCAAGTTCCCTGCGGTCATAAAGTAATTTCTTGTGGGAGTGTGTGCAGTTCTGATGTAGGTGTTTCAGTCCTGCAAAGGACAGACCTCAAACCTACTCTTGGTTTCCTAAGTATGGATCTATCAAGAGTTTGTTTTAGAACAAGGATGATGGTTGAGATCTCTATTCATCTTTCTAGGCATCCCTGTGAAAGACCAGGTTATAGCCAGGACTGCGTTAAGGCTTTTACAATCTAAGAATATTCAAGTTAGAAGGTTGATTCCATAAATGAAAGGGGCAAGACTGTGGCAGGACTTTTCTAAGAATATTTCAATCTTCATAGCCTTTATTTGAAGTATTTCAGCCTCCTTGATCAGTTCTAGAGCACTATTGTTTTGGCCCTTAAAGAAGAAAGCAAAGGCTCATTGCTGATATTTGTGGCATCTCTTGAGGCTGGATCCACTGTCACATCAAGGCACTCTTGTGTTTTGTTTACGCAGTTTTTAACAGTCATTATCTGAAGACTTTTGTTGAGGGTTTGAATTGTTTTATCGTTGAGTCAATCAATTGAGTACTGCAGAAACGCCCAGACCTATTCAACCCTCCTGTGTAACGAATACCTTCTGAGTTACTCAGTAGCAACGTTGGACCTTATTTTGTAAACAAAAGGTCGTTGATATCTTGTGAAGAAATGAGATTGAAAACTGTTCAGTGGCTGAAGTTAATCCTGTGGCATTTTGCAGCATTGAGCATCAAGATTGTTTAGACCCAAAGGATCCCCTTGATGCTTAGAATCATCATTAAATGAATATCTTAGCTGAGACATCAACCAACTCAATCTTCAATTCATCAACTTTTGAAGAATTGGATGTGGATATGGATCAACATTGATTCTAAGTGGAGAGACCAGTATGTGCAGACTCCAGAGCTGTGTGAGAGGCATTGCTGATGGAAGAGATAGTATTTTCTTGATATTGTTTAATGTACGTTGACCTGTCGAGACAGTATGAATACCTGGGATATGAGATCCTTGATGTGTTACTTCATCAGTATCATGATCAACACATATTTATAGATTCATAGTTTAAATATCTTATGTCAATCAAGCTAACTTATGGAATCTTATTTATTGTGATGATATTGAATAAAATCTATACTAAAACCCTAAGTATAGTTATCAGTAAATATTGAGTGGCAATAAAAGGAAGCAATCTTCAGGCATCAAGCAGTATCAATCCTCATTCAGTTCTGAGAAGAATCATTCATCTATCTCAGAGCCCTTGAATAGCATCATTAAAGGCAGCATCGCTAAAGGTGTATAAATCTGTGGACACCTGAAGATTGTCTCGCGATCATACCTCCTTTATGACAGAAGTTAGTTTTGGGTCCTCCTCGGGCCTATGAAATGAGTTACGTTGTATCACACCTTGTCACCTATCCCAGGTTACTGCTAGTATTCATTGTCTTTCATCTCCATCATTCGATGGCAAGCATCCGAACCTAGAGGGCAGAAGTCATTTTCTCATTAACAATTGAAGTGCATTGACTATTGGCCACTTTCTTTTGCCTTGGAAGAAATTTAGTATATCAGATATATATTTTGTTTTAATTTGATTTTCCTTGGTCTACCTAGAAAATGACAGAAAATGTTAAGATCAAGGCTAGAACTATGGATTCATGGGATAATCACGCTTGAAAATCATTCCAAGGAGTAAGTCCCTTGGTATATTATACTGTCAGTCATATTTGTAATATCAGTAATAAGGTTCTATTTGATACACTGTTGTTGAGGTCTGAGCATGGGAAAGAAGTTTGCCTGTGTATTGCAGAGGTTTGGTATGATAATGAAGACGAGAAACAGATTGATAAAAGACTGAATGTCCATCTGAAGCAAGGCTTCAGAGGGAGCTATATGGATGACAGGAATAATGACGAGAAAAGCAGCAGTTGTCAAATAGCTCAAATATTATTTGGGGAAAGTCACTTTCCCGATATCTAGAGGGAGCCATGATCGAAGATGCAGATAATATCCCTCTCGTTCACAGATGGAAAACCAACCTTGATACACTATTTCCTGCACTAAAAGATTTGATAAGATGAATAAGTTGCTAAACTTATACTTTGGATGACTGTGCTAATTTACATCAAAATTTTAAGGATCGAAGGTTCAATTTTATGTTTGAACATGATTCAACTTGCGGTGAGCAGATCGGTGCTGGTTAAAATTCAAAAGGTCAGTCATAACAGATGTATTTATGACAGGTTACAACGATTTCAAGAACCTCAATGCAGCCAACGATTTCGCAAAGCATTTGGACTTTGGATGACTGTGCTAATATCTTACCTATTTTTGATCAGTTTTTTATCCTTTCAGTTTCCCTATTGAAAGCGACTAAAGAAGATTTTGACGAATCACAATTTTAATTTCATACAGTCTCACGGTGCTGGTTAAAATTCCATGTGCGACTAAGGGGCCTTAGCTCTCCATTACGTCATCAAAATTTGAGCCAAGGGGTGCCTCGCCTCTCTCAATGTGCGATGGCTAACCTACTCATTCGAGAGTTGTTTTTGAGACAAAGTGACTTCGCTTTGGTGGCAAAATGTAAACAATAATCATGGCGGAAACTGGAAAATGAACTTCGACTGTCTTGGCGTCATTTACAACAAACGACATGCATAGATTCGAGTAGGGGTTTAGAAGAGTACCTGGTTGCGGGGGCGCTGTTGAGTTGCAGAGCGGGAAGAAGCGCGAGAGCGGGAGAGCGTCGGGCCGGGTCGAAGAGTAACACGGGGGAGGGAGTAGTCTACCGAGCACCGGCCATAATACTCCCGATCCCTCCACATCAAACCCGATCCGATCGGTCAGGGATGTCAGTGCCTGCAATCCAATTTTTTTGTCAGACTTTCAATCGGGAAAATGTCAGACTGTCAGGGCAGAGTGGCGGGGTGGCGGATGAAAGAGGGTGGCGGGGTTGTGGGAG
>APFE030945654.1:169152-202591 GCA_000404065.3 Pinus taeda | reverse complement strand
ACTGGTTTCCTCAAACTCAAAATATTTATTTACTTCACTCAACCAATCTAGTAACACATCTGCAGACAAACTCCCATCATAAGTGGGTAACTCATGCCTTGGCTTATGACTAGACAGCAAAACTGACTTTAATAATTGAAGTTCCGGTGTCACCCCTTCAAACTCGTCCTCTGGTTCAGCTACTTCTTCATCACTTTCATCTTCTGGGTCTCTCCTTCCCCCAGCCTCCACCACTGTCAATTTTTCACGCAAAACGCGAATCTCCTCACGAAGTCCCTCATCTGCTATCCTACGGACCGCTCGTCCCCTTCCTCTTCCTCTTCCTCTTCTTCTCCTCTTCCTTCAACTTCCATTTGTTCCAATTCAACAAACTAGCTTTGATACAACTTTTGATGGCTTCCCGCCTCTCCAACGCGGCTTGGGTGATTAGAATGTACGCTTTAATGTGACCGACGTTGAATTTATTGGTTGCTGTACACTCCTTTTTGATATTTTCTAGGTTCTAACCTATGGTACCGGTTATGCTTGGCCACTTGCCGGTCTCCCTTATCCGCCTTTTGTCAACCCTAAGCATGTTCACTTACCATTTTCGCCTGTTCGCCGCGCTAAACCTCAGCTCCGCTCTGTGGGGTTTATCCGCGCCTCCCCGTCTGGTTTCAGCACTGTGTTTCTATGAATGCCTTCGGCCTTCCGTCGCTCTGAAGGTTGGGTTGTGATGATTATGGCGACGCCGTCCGCTCCTGCACTGTAAATATATCTTGACTTGCTGTTCGTTGAGCTTTCTCTGCTATTAAACGTTGTTTCTCGCCTGTTAATTTGTGGATTTAACTTTGTGACAGGGTCCCCATCATTCCATTGCGTTTCAACTCGGCTACTGAGGTAAGCTCTGGTTCCATGCCAGACTTGGTTTCCGCTTTTCCTTCAGATTCTAACGCCTTCGCTCCTTGTCTTCAGGATTGTAGTTGTTGTTTGGTTTTTCGATGCCGCCTCCTCGACTCCAGGTAAAGACTAATATCTCATACTCTTCTTTTGCTGGTTTTAAGGATTATTCCGTGGTTACTGTGTGTATTAACCTGCCTCCACTTCGTTTTTTTTTTGCAGGTTGCTCGAGGTAGCTGGCCGCCATTGCTTTACACTCTCTGCGGTTTCTGGCACCAATTCGAACCCTCCCAATCCTTCTCTATGGGTAGGGTCTTTCCGTGTTGGCTTATTTGTAAACTGTAGTGGTCTTAAAGACTTCGATTTATATTAGTTTTGTCACCTGAGCGGTGAACGAATAGTACTTCTCTCGGCTGTGTAACTCTTCGGTTGCCCTGTAATATTTATGTTTCGTTATCGAAACCCTCGTTCTGTATATTTATTGAAACCCTCGTTCTGTAATATTGGTATTTGGTTATTGCAACCCTCGTTCGCACCGAATTTGTTCGATTGCTTCCTCGTTGTGATAACTCTTTAGTTCTGTTCGGTTGTATCGTTGTCTTGGTTGAAAACTCTGTTTTGAAGCTCTGTTTCGAACGAACTTTTCTAATGGAGTGTGAGACGCTCAGGACTCTTGTATGCTTTGGTTATATTAGTTAATAAAATGATACAATTTTTGGGCTTTCATTCCAGCACTTACATTTGTCGTAAATAACGTGAGGGTTTGTATGGTAGTACCTGGTTGATAGCCTGCGTTCGTAATTATTCATCTTTCTTTGTCTGGAAGTGGTCTTTGTAGCAACGCCCTGCTCTTCCTGTGAACACTTGCTGTCTTTGTTATTTCAATGCAATTTAGTTACACAGAATTTATATATCAACGCATGAAAGTATTTTGTTACAGTGGTGCTTCAATTGAAAAAAAACAAATTTTATTTCAAATAACTGTAATTTCTTTTCTCAGTTTGAGGAATCCCCTCACTGTTTTTCTTTCGCCTTTTTAATATCTCGTAGGTACAACTATTCTTCTGTTCAGGTTTAACTGTCCAACCCGAATTCGTGTAACTGTCCACCAGTTATTTTTACAAAGCTGTTGGTTAACCATTTAACTGTTTCCTAACTAAAACAATTCATAGTTTGTGGCTTTTATGGTTCTAATGACCCTCAGGTAAAATATTAATCTACCGTTAACTAATTTCTAATTAAAAAGAAACAGTTCACAATCTGTAATTGCTAAGGTCCTAATGACCTTATGGAAAATAAAACAGATAATAAAGGAAAGTAAAATAACCGACAAGTCCAACAACCTGTCAGCTATGCATGTATGATTTGTTTGTTCTTGTCTCTCCACGAGACCGTCAACCACCTTCTGTCTCCTCAGAGCTGTATGCTCCTGCATCAATCTGATAACATGATAGGACCATTTTGGAATGCAGTGACTCGGGGTAAAACAGAACATAAATGTTTTTGACTCAAAAGTGATAAAAATTATTAACTCACTTGTAATTATGGAGTCTTCTTCCACAGTGAGTTAATGACTAGCACAACCACATTAATAAATGTGATTGATATATGTATATATTTATCACATGCACAACCACATTAATAAAAGTGATTGATATATGTGTATATCAATCACATACACAGTCACATTATTAAATGTGGTTAATATACTTGAATAGAGGTCAATAAATATGGATTTAATATTAATATTGATATTAATATATGTATAATTATAATAATAAAATAATAGTAATAATCGTATTATAAAATATTATTATCATTATATTGTAAATACCATAATAATTATAACAATAAACACAAGGTAGATAAACCCTAAGATAAATATTATAAACCCTAAAATAAACATGGTTGACAATGTCTGATTATGGTTGATAATGGAGACAAACTTTGTGACAATGTGACGTTGGATCATGGTTGACAATGGATGACCATGATTATCCTAATTTGACGTTGGACTAGGAGACAATCTTTGTTACAAGATGATCATGGTTATTGATGATGGTTGACAATGGTTCACCATGATTGACTATGGTTGACCAAGGTTGATTTTCATATTGAGAAAATCTTTATCACAATGCAACATTGGACCATGGTTGATTGAGATAATATTGGTCACAATGTAAAGTTGGACCATTGTTGACCATGGTTAACCATGATAGTGATGTGGCCCGTCCACGTGGCCCTACCTCAGCTCACCCAACACGGTACTTACAGATTTGATCGGTGGATTATATGTGATTTGCGATCGTTTTTTATTTGGTCTGGAATTAATGGTGCCTGTACCTGCTGACCTACCTTCCGGTACTTCACTTCTCCTCCAGCTTACACCTATCCGCCTTGATTAAAGGTTAACCCTAATCCTCCCGTTCCTGTTTTGGTTGTTGCATTTCGCGCTTCTGGTCATTTTGGTATGGTGAACTCGTCACTCTGCAACCTGTTTCGGCTCGGCTCTGTCTTGGAGGAAACCGTCGATGTTTGGTCGTGTTTAGTGGTTTTCTTGCTTGAGAATGTGGTTTTCCACCATGGCTCCGTCGGTACCTTTGTTTTTCGTATGCACTGGTAAGTGGTAACTCTGTCCGCGTCTCTGTTATTGGGTTTTCCTCGAGTCTCTCTGTCGACTTGCTCTTTATCTGAGTTTATTGGTTTGTTTGGTCACATGCGGTGTTTCTATGGTTGTTTCTCCGCCTGGACGACCTCGTTCTGCTCAGGAACAACGTATGCTCGAAGGCCTGCTACTGTCGGTGTCAGACATTCGTTTCATCCAACTGGTAAGTTGATTTCTCTGCTGTAATCTCGTTTTCACTTCTTGGGTCTTTGCTAACCTGTCTGGCTCCTTTGTGGTCAGGTGGGTTCTCAGCAAACATGGAATTCGTCCACCTTCAGGTATGGTAAACCTCCTCTCGTGAACCCTTATCTCATTATTTACTATATTTCCCTTCTGGTAAGGTTATGGTGACTTATAAGTATCAGGGTTTTGCTTTTCCCTCAAACCCTAACTCAGTTGCTTCGTTGGTTGTCTGTTACAGGTGGCAACACTGTGGTCCTGGGCAACAAGCTACGGCCTCACGCTCCCGGGTAGCTCTATGTCTTCTGTTTGTTATTTGTTTTAGCATTAAGTCCGCCTGTAGCTCAGTATGGTCTCAGTCCTTAGAAACCCTATCGTCTTCGGCCTTATATGGTACTATGCGTCTGTACTTGTTTACTGTAAGCTTCGGCTTTCTAGGTTCGGTTACTCGTCGGTGTAATATGTATGGGTCTCGGTTATTTTTTTGGTCACGCTTGTTTAAAGCGGAAAGGGGTTCGACCCTCGTAATGAATTTGACTGTAAATTATTTATTTGGCACAGACCTGCAATTACAATATATGTATGTATTTGGAAATCTTGACTTCGTATTTAATGTTTGTGGGTTTGGTTCCTTACCCGGACTCGATCTGGAAACTTCACGCTATTTGTTCCTTTCTTTGTTCATTTGCCATCGTGTTGCATACTCTTCACTTCATCTTGGGTTAACTTGACTGTTGTCTTGTTTGGCGTTACTCTACGCTCAGTAGCTTGGAATGCTTCTCTGTAGTTATTCCACCTGCATGGTCACTTACTTGTACAGAGATTTACGTGTATTTAGTTCTATGTTAATGCAACTCGGCAACACATTTGTTGATTACAGTAGTTTACACAGAATTATGATTTCTCAGCAATATGAATTATTCAGAATGTAGATACATTCTTTCGTGCACAGTAATTTCTAAATGAAGGAAAAATAAGAGGAATGAATTTCTGTATTTCTTTATAGCAATAATATTTCTCTCTTTTTGCTTAGCTGCTGAACTGAACCCCTCTTTTGTCTTCGGTTTGGTCCTTTATCCCCTCGGGTTGATTCCGTTGACAACTATCTCCCGTTACCCGTTTACAGACAGTTAGATAATGACGCTTGTTCAGTTTCCTGTTTGTCAGTTATAAACCTGACTTCTAACTACTTTGTCACTGGCCCCACAAAGGTGACTGTGTACATTATTTGAAATAAACTAATCTACTTATTACAATTTACACTGACAGCTACAATAAAGTAACTAATTAAAATTACCTAACAGAAATTTTAAACAAACTGTAGTTGACTCTGATAGAGGAAATAAAATGAAATTAAAAGAAACTGACAGTCTTGCTGTCCCTTGTCGATTTGTTTAAACTTCCCAGTCTTTTTCCGAAACTCTGTGTGTCCCGTCTTGGTCTTCACCTTGTCGACCAGATGCTCCTGCATCAGGCTGCCGGGGTAAAAGAGAATTCTCATGGCTCCGTTCCATGAGCTCCTCCACCGAATAACCTGCCCTTCGAATCTGTGCTTCGTCGAGCCAGGAACTGTCCTCTAGGGGACGGTCCTTCCACTTGACAAGATAGCGCAGATATTCCTTCCTACGCGTCCGTTTAGCTACCTGTGTGCTGATAATCCCTTCAATTTCGTGAGTCTTAACCGACGGTAACTGTTTCTTCCAAAGACTGCTCTCGAACTGGGTGTCCCATTGTGGCTGTACCATGTTTTCGTCTGCTGCCTGGGCATGATACGGAAACAGATCTGCCACGTTGAATATGGGCGATATGCCTATTTCAGGTGGCAGCTGAATTTCGTATGCATTCGCGGAAAATTTGCGAAGGATTTTGCATGGGCCGATTTTTTTGAACTTTAGTTTATTGTACGTTCCCTTAGGAAACATTTCCCAACACAAATGCGCAAACACTTCGTCTCCAACCTCGAAATGTACCTCACGCCGCTTGACATCTGCATGTTGTTTATATTTCTGCGTGCTGTCCTGCAATTTCATCTTAACTTTCTCGTGCAGTTCACTCATTGCCTCGGCAAAATCTTCCCCATCTGCACTCCTCCTTTCCAGCTGTCCTAAGTCCCGCAACTCGTGTACTCCCCGTGGATGTATACCATATAAGATCTGGAATGGGCTTAGACCAGTGCTCCGGTTAGGCGAATCGTTGTAAGCGAATTCGGCCTGGGCTAGAGCTCGATCCCACAATCGCGAGTTTTCTCCTGTCAAACTTCGCAACAAATTGCCCAAACTTCTATTAACTACCTCCGTCTGTCCATCGGTCTGCGGGTGATACGCGGAGCTGAAATTTAACTGTGTGCCCAGCTTTTTCCACAGGGTGCGCCAGAAATGCCCCGTAAATTTCACATCCCTGTCTGAAACTATAGTCCTTGGTAAGCCATGTAATCGAACTACTTGTGTGAAGAAGAGGTGTGCCACATAGGTGGCGTCGCTAGTCTTCCGGCACGGAATGAAATGAGCCATTTTGGAAAATCTATCCACCACCACCATCACTGAATCATATCCCCGCTGCGTTCTGGGCAATCCTAGGACAAAGTCAATGCTGACTGAATCCCAAGGTCTGCTTGGAACTGGTAGGGGCGTATATAACCCAGCATTCTGGCTGTGCCCTTTCGCCAGTTGGCAGATGTTACATCTGGTTACATACCTCTGTACGTCTCGACTCATTTTCGGCCAGTAGTAAAAGTGTCCTAGCTGTTCCAACGTTTTATCTACGCCAAAATGTCCTGCCAAACCTCCGCTATGCTTCTCTTTCACTAAATTTTCCCTCATTGAACAATCTGGAACACATAGTTGTCCTCCACGAAATAACAATCCGTCCTGCAAATTAAAATCCAGCCATGGGTTTGTATTTCGTAAGACAGGATTCTGGCATGCCTCAAAGGCTTCCTTGAAATCCGCGTCCATCTGGTACAAATCCTTCAAATATTCAAATCCCATTACTTGTATGCTGCTTTCCTGTAAGAGCAAAGCTCTTCTGCTTAAAGCATCTGCCACTTTATTGGCTGTTCCACTTATATGCTTCAGCACGAAAGTAAAACTCTGTAGGTACTCCACCCACTTGGCGTGCTTGTGGTTCAATTTGTGTTGCTGCGTGATGTACTGTAGCGCAGAATTGTCAGAGAACAAAACAAACTCATTACCGAGTAAGTAGTGCCTCCAATGCTTCAAGGCTTGAACTACTGCATAGAATTCTTTATCGTATGATGAATATTTCTGCCGGCTTTCATTTAGTTTCTCACTAAAGAATGCCACAGGTCTGTCCTCTTGACTGAGTACAGCACCAATAGCTGTCCCGCTTGCATCACATCGGACTTGAAAAGGCTTGCTGAAGTCAGGCAGCCTCAAGATTGGCCTCTCTGTTATCTTCCGTTTCAGAAGCTGGAAACTGTCTTCTGCTTCTCTTGTCCAACAAAAAGGTTGACTGGCCTTTTTGATGGTTTCTAGCATTGGCGCGCATATCTCACTAAATTTTTTTATAAACTTTCTATAAAAACTGGCTAAACCGTGAAAGCTACGTACCTCGAATAAACTCTTTGGTGACGGCCAACTCATGATTGCTGTAATCTTCTCTGGGTCCATTTTCAATTCATTCTCTGCCACTACGAATCCCAGATATATTAACTCCTTCTGTAGGAAAGTGCATTTCTTCAAATTTACCAGCAGTTTGTTCTGCTGCAGCTTCTCGAATACTCTTCGAATATGCTAAAGGTGTTCCCTTTTCGTCCTGCTAAAAATTAAAATATCATCCAGATAGACTATCACAAATTTTCCAATAAATTCCTTTAACATTTCGTTCATCAGTCTCATAAATGTACTTGGAGCGTTACTCAACCCAAACGGCATAACCAGCCATTCGTACAACCCTTCATTGGTCTTGAAGGCTGTCTTCCATTCGTCGCCTTCCCTAATCCTGATCTGATGATACCCACTTTTCAGATCGATTTTTGTAAAATACGCTGCCCCACTAAGGAAATCCATCATGTCATCCATCCTAGGCAAGGGAAACCTGTAACGGATGGTGATCTTGTTTATAGCCCGCGAATCTGTACACATTCGCCACTCGCCACCCTTATTGGGCACAAGGACTATAGGTACGGCACAGGGGCTTAAACATTCTCTGATCAGTCCCTTGTCCAACAATTCCTGTACTTGTTTGTGCACTTCTTCATTGTCCTTTGGACTCATTCTGTACGCTGCCTTATTTGGTAAACTCGCTCCTGGTATAAAATCGATATGATGGCTGATGCTCATTTTAGGGGGTAATTTGTCAGGTAATGCCTCTGCTGCAATATCGGAAAATTCTTCTAACAACTCCTGTACTTCCTTAGGCAATTTTGTCCTTTCTGTGCTCAGTAATACCGGCTTCATCCTCCTTACAACTGTAAAATTCACTTCAGTTTCATCAATCTGTTTGATGAACTGTTTTCCTCCCAATAACAACGCCTTTGTTCCGCTAGATTCTGCTGAATCTTCCTCTTTGATGGGCACGAGTGTGTGTTTGACCCCATCCTTCGTAAACTTGTAACAATTTGTCTTTCCATCGTGTGTCACCCTTCTGTCATACTGCCAAGGTCTTCCGAGTAGTATGTGGCACACGTCCATGGGCATAACATCGCAGACCACTGTATCGTGGTACTTGCCAATGCGAAACTCCACTTCGCACTGCTCATCAACCAATAGTTGGTGGCCTTTCTGTAGCCACGACACCTTGTAAGGTGTGGGGTGTTTCAGCCGCTTTAACCCCAACTTCTCTACCATCTCAGTGGCAACTAAGTTATCCGTACTCCCTCTGTCTATAATTACTTTGCAGCACTTCCCATGAGATTTACAGACTGTCCGAAACAGTGACTTCCGCTGAGTCGGTTCAGACATTTCTTTGGTTGGCTTTAGCAGAATTTTATTCAGGAGTAATGCCTCTCCCGTTTCTGCTACATCTTCCACTTCTCGTGGCTGTACTTCCGCTTCTTCCGGCTGAACCATATATGTTCCTCTCTGACCTGCCTGCTCCACTTCTGGGCACTCAAAGGATCGATGTCCCCATTTTTGACACCTGTAGCACTGGAAACCAGTTCCTCTTCCGCGGCCATTCCCTCTTCCACGCTGATATGACCGACCTCCTCTAGTGCTGTCTCCTTTGTCAGCTGTCCCTGAAGTTTTTGAGCTGCTGCCTTCTTCACTGTTTGCAGCACTCTTTCCTCGTCCGTAGGACTGTCCTCGTCCTCTACCACTTCCTCTTCCCCTCCTGTTATTCTGCTTTCTGTTAATCTTCTCCTCAGCCTTCACAACACTCTGAAAGGCTTCCTCTATACTTCTGGGGGAAAGAATACTAATTTCATCTAGGATCTCCATCCTCAAACCGTTAACATACCGTGCTGTCTTTTCTGGAGTCTCATCCGTGTAACCAGCACGTAGATTGACCCAGTAGAACTCTTCCGTGTATTCTTTGACAGTCATACCCTCCTGTCTCAAATTCTGCACTCTCCGACACAGTTCAACCTGGTAATCTTTTGGCAGAAACCTGCCCTTCAGTTTCGCTACCATCCTTGCCCAATTTCGTATGGGTATCTTATTCAATCTTTTTCTGTCTGCCTGGACATTATCCCACCACAAGAGGGCATGTCCCTTTAACTTAGTAGCGGCGAACTTAACTTTCTTATCCTCCTTAATCTCTTCATTCTCAAAGTATTTATCCAGTTCGCTAATCCAATCTAACAGAATATCAGCAGACAGACTACCATCATATTTGAAATTTCTGTCTTTGGCTTGCTGCTGGCCAATAAAATTGAACGCAGCAGTCTTAGTTCTGGAGCTTCTTCATCCGAAGCCTCCGCAGCAGCTACTGTCTCTTCCTCACTCTCATCTCCCAACTCTGGGTCTCTTCGTCTACCTGCTTCTACTGCCTCCAAGCGAGCTGTAAGAACTCTGATTTGTTCTCTTAATCCTTCATCTCCTCCTCCTCCTCTTCGTGCACCTCTGCCACGCCCTCGTCTTGGCGCTTGTACTTCTGCCATCTTCCTTTAAAAAAAACTGCTCTGATACCAATTGATGTGGCCCGTCCACGTGGCCCTACTTCAACTCACCTAACACGGTACTTACGGATTTGATCTGTTGATTATATGTGATTTGCAATCGTTTTGGCTCGGTCTGAATTTAATTGTATCTGTCCCTGCCGATCTACCTCCCGGTACTTCGCTCCTCCTGCAACTTACACCTGTCCGCCTCGATTAAATGGTAACCCTAATCCTCCTGTTCCTGTTTTGGTTGTTGCATTTCGCGCTTTTTGTCATTTGGTATGGTGAACTCGCCGCTCTGCAACCTGGTTTCGAGCTCGGCTCTGTCTTGGAGGAATCCGTCGATGCTTGGTCGTTTTTAGTGGTTTTCTTGCCTGAGAATGTGGTTTTTCACCATGGCTCCGTCGGTACCTTTGTTTCTCGTATGCGCTAGTAAGTGGTAACTCTGTCCGCGTTTCTGTTATTGGGTTTTCCTCGAGTTTCTCTGTCGACTTGTTCTCTGTCTGAGTTTGTTGGTTTGCTTGGTCACATGCTACGTTTCTATGGTCATTTCTCCGCCTGGACGATTTCGTTATGCTCAGGAACAACGTATGCTCGAAGGTCTGCTACAGTCGGTGTCGGACATTCAATTCATAAAACTGGTAAGTTGATTTCTTTGCTATAACTTCGTTTTTACTTCTGGAGTATTTGCTAACCCGTTTGGCCCCTCTGTGGTCAGGTGGGTTCTCGGCGAACATGGAATCCGTTCACCTATAGGTATGGTAGTCCTCCCCTCGGTTAATCCTTGTCTCTTTACTTACCACATTTTCCTTCTGGTGAAGTTATGGCGGCATGTATGAATCAGGGTTTTGTTTATCCTCCAAACCCTAACACAGTTGCATCGTTTTTTTTTTTTCTATTGCAGGTGACGACTCTGTGGTCATGTGCAACAGGGTACGGCTTCACGCTCCCGGGTAGCTCTATGTCTTCTGTTTGTTATTTTTTTTTTATTGAATTGGGTCCGCCTGTAACCTCGTGTGGTCTCGTACCCTAGAAACCCTATCGGTCTTCGGCCTTGTATGGCACTGTGTGTCTGTAGTGGTTTACTATAGGATACGGCTTTATATATTCTGTTTCACATCGGTGTAATATATGGGTCTGGGGTATTCTTTAGTCACGCCTGTTTAATGGCGGAAAGGGTTCGACCCTTGTAATGAATTCGACTGTAAACTCTTTATTTGGTACAGGCCTGCAATTGTAATATATGTATATATTTGGAAATTTCAACTTCGTATTTAATTCTTGTGGGTTTGGTTTCTTACCCGGATTCGATCAGGAAACCTCACACTATTCGCTTCACTCTTTGTTTACTTGCTGTCGTATTGCATGCTCTTCACTTCATCTTCGGTTAGCTTGACGGTTGTTTTATCTGGCGTTACTCTACGCTCAGTTACTTGGAATACTCTCTGTAGTTATTCCACCTGCACTGTCACTTACTTGCGCAATGATTTACATGTGTTTGGTTCTATATTAATGCCACTCGGTAATGTTATTGTTTATTACAGTAGTTTACATAGAATTTCGATTTCTCATAAATATGAATTATTCAGAACGTAGGTACATTCTTTTGTGCACAGGAATTTCTAAATGAAGGAAAAAAAAGAAGAATAAATTTCTGTCGTTTTATTGTACAATTATTTCTCTCCTTTGCTTAGCTGCTGAACCCCCTTTTTGTCTTCGGTTCTGTCCTTTATACCGTAGAGGTGATTCGGTTGATAACTGTATATAGTTACCCGTTTACAAACAGTTAGATAGTTAAGCTCTTCCAGTTTCCTGTTTGACAGTTATGAACCTGACTTCTAGCTACTTTGTCACTGGCCCCACAAAGGTGACTGTGTACATTATTTGAAATAAACTAATCTATTTATTACAATTTACACTGACAACTACAATAAAGTAAACTAATTAAAATTACCTAACAGAAATTTTAAATAAACTGTAGTTGACTCTGATAGAGGAAATAAAATGAAATTAAAAGAAACTGACAGTCTTGCTGTCCCTTGTCGATTTGTTCAACCTTCCCAGTCTTTTTCTGAAACTCTGTGTGTCCCGTCGCGGTCTTCACCCTGTCGACTAGATGCTCCTGCATCAGTTTGTGCCAAATAGAGAAGTAATTTGTAACACCATAAAACACATTGTTGCTATGTATATGAAGCAGAGAGACTTTTCTCTTCAACACATTTGTGCATTCAATGTACCATATATAATTTCAATCTATTTGTAGCAACCATGAACGATGTCATAACATAGAAAACATGTGAGAACGATCATCAACATATACACATTAATAGCATCATGAAATACCATGTAGTGTTCACAGATCATTAACATATGAAACAAAAACAAATGAACTATTTAACTATAACATGTCCATCATATTGATCATAGTGTAAACTAGGAGGATACCTTATAGTGCTTAGTAAGGGATAGAAACTGAGTGGTATGAAAAAATATATATAAATAATAATAATAATAAATCATAATAATTATTGATTAGTGATTAGTATAGAAGACGCATGTCTCTAAAGATATGACCATTCATGGAAGGACACCTATCTAGGTATATAAGTGGACCCTCATTGGTAATAATCATCATCTCATTAAAGCCCTGAGGATTAATAGCTAAATTGATCAAGGTCTCGTTGCTAAAGCACTTCGTCATTGGGAGGTCACGGGTTAAATTCTCCTGAACAACCTTGGGGTTAGGCTTGGATTAGTTTGGTCAGGGGTGTGGTCTCTTCGGGTGGACCTACCTTGATTTTCTGCCAAAAAAAAATCATTATCTCACCATCAATTCTCTTATACATTATTCAATATATTTATTATCCTCAATGGGTGTCTTCATGTACGAAGTGTTCTTAAGATTATTTCAGAGTATAAACTTTGTTCGTAACATTAGTATCAGAGTTGTTCAATCTTCTGGATGCTCAATCAGTACACAGAGTGACCCTGATCCGGTCTTTGACCATCAACCTATCGTCAACTTTGTTGTCATCGTGATTCAAGCATTTTTCTACACAATATTGAAGTTTCTCTGTTGTGAAACCAAAAACCCTGTATATATGTGGGAAAAAAAATGTCAAAAATAAAAATAAAAAAATATACAATACATTATTAAAAAAATTATATATATATATATATTATATATATATATATCCCGCCTGAGCCGCAGCTACATTTTTCACCACTGTCGCTGCCCTATATCAACTGATTTCGTGGCACAAAGTAGCTAGCTCTGCATCGCTGCCAATAAAATAAAAACAAAACATGCTATGGAAATCTACTGGAAATTGGCATGCGTGTTAGAGGAAAAAAGAAAAAGGTTGGTTTCTTGTTGTCATATCCTGTTAACTTGGCATCATTGTATCTACTTAATCCAGTGAAAAAGTCGCATTGCAGTGAAGGATGAGACGGCAGAGAAAGGACACGATTGCCATAAATAGGGTAAAGATTTTATGGTAGTGTCATATCAGTAATTGCTACGTTAAATTGATAAAAGGTTAACAATCCAACATTCTACTATAGCATGCATTATTTATTATGGTTGATATATATATATATGGAAAATATTATTATATATATATATATATATATATATATATATATGGAAAATATTATTATATATATAATTTTATTTAAAAAAAAAAATATATATTATATATATATATAATATATTATTAAATAATAAAACGGAGGTTTTAAAGTATTATTAAAGTACAACCAAGATTATATGTTGAAAAAAAGAGAGATTTAAAAAAATAATAAAGATATAAAAACAAGAACACTTATTACGAATAATATATAAGATTCATAATTAAAGTATCAATGGACAAATTATCAACGTAAAATGAAAACCAACAATTGAATATTTTTAGAAATGTCATTTAGTTATATTCTAGTACTATTTAGAGTTAAGTGGGCTCTTGTAAAAAATGATATTACTATTTCTGTCTCTCAAGAAAAAAATTATATAAACCCTAACCTTGCTAACTAATTGGTGATTCCTGAGTCAAGTGTAATTGAAAAAATAGAATGCTGGAATAAAAAACAATATGACATTATATTTACTATTAAACACTGGGGATTATGCATTTATATCGCAATTCTCAGTGGGAGCTCTATGGAACTATCGAGGTGACATTATTTTGGGTTCATCTTGGATGGAAACTCGAGTCCTTCATCATAAATACAAAAAAGAAGCTTTTAACATTTTCCTAAAGGAAAAAAAAAAAAATAACACTCTAGGACATTACATTGAAGTCAAATTCCGTAACACCGGAAAACATACAAGATATTTCAAAAGTAATTTTTCAAGAAAGTAAAAACGTACTACAAAATATACAAAGAGAAGGCAAAATCACTCCTGACAAAAATGAAAAAGTTTCTTGACTTAAAGACCATAGTGAAAAATTACTAACACAAATTAAAAAACTTAATAAGGACAAGAAGTAGTTGGAAAACGAGGTACAACAATTTATTGAGAAGAAAGCGTTGAAATCCTCAAATGTAGAAATTCATGTTGAAGAGAAAGGAATGAATATTGATCCATTGAATATCACAACTCGAGAAGAAAACAAGTTAGCTAAAGAAAAAAACATACTTAGAAGTTGTGGTTCAAACAACATAAAATCCAAATGAAGATTTTATGACCAACTCAACATCATCAATACCTGAAGTAAATCAATAAATTGCCACATGCATGATAAAAGAAAGTCAAATCACAAGAACTCCATATCGACACCCAAACCATAAAAGTAGATGTTGAGAATGTAACAAGGAATGACTTGTGCCTTAGTCAAAGATGTCAATTTGAATTCAGTCTCATAGTTGTATGAGTTAGCTTTCAGTTAACATATGTGATGTACCCTATCACTATGTTATTTTTAGTTAATTCGAGTTAGATGGCATGTAGTTAGTTGTGGACTAGTTGACGACTAAAATTAGCTATCTAGTGGAGTTAACTCTAATGTCTGTCAATTAGTTGATCTCTAGTTCTAGAATAGAGATAGATTTGAGTTCAATTGAGTAATTGACTTTGTGTTAACTCAACTTACTCTCAGATAGCAAATAGAAGCTGCTAAAATTATCCCTCGTAGATCATGCAATTTGAATTGCCTGTTAAGATTGAATGAATGCATAGATGTATTTAATTTATTGTACACGAGTTTTTGTGTATAGGCTTAAGAAGCAAGCAGGGCAATTCTCTTGGGAACTGCACAAATAAATAAGAGAAATTCCTATTTTTTAAGGGCATATTTGTGTTTGGAAATAGGAGCTCCTAGCAAGCCTTATTTGTCTAAGTGTTGGGAAAGTCTTGTTTAGAGTTGATGAGTATTGCAGGGAGCTTCAAGTTTGAAGCAAATTCTATGTAATAGATCAAATTGCTCAATTGATTTAATACAAGCAAGAGGGGTTTTTCCCTGTTGGGTTCCCCAGATAAATTTTGTGTTCTATGTTTGAATGTGTTTCTATTCATTGTTTTATTTCCCCATAATTTTGGTATAGAAATCTTGTCTTTTGTGATCAGTGTCCTCTCATTAACCATTGCAAGGTTTCAAGGATTTTCTACATCGTATCAAAGTCAAAAACAAGATAGAGACTGAATTCCTTGATTATATTCAAAGCACATTGGAGAGAAGACCAGTTAGTGCAAGAATCATGTCATCCTATGGTTTGAGCACAAAGCATGCCCTAGAAGGGACTTTGAACTTTTGTGCATGGAAGGACAGAATGGAGGTTTTCTTAGATGATAATGGGGTTTTGGAATACATCAAGACTAATATTTATAAACCTCCTGCATTGGATGCACAACAGCTGACTCAATGGAGGAAGGTCATTGCCAAAGCTAGGAGGATGATACTAGGAGTTAAAGACCATATTGTTCCAAATTTGCATGGGAACGATACAACATTCTAGATGTGGAAGGCCCTTACTGATCAGTTTGAAAGCAATAGTGATGCCAGAAAATTTGTTTTGAAGAATTGAGTAACATCTGAATGGGCAAGAATGAGTCCATTGTTACATATATATCCAGGTTTGATCAAGTGAGGGATAACCTTGGAGGTGTTGGAGAAAGTTCCACCAGTAGATCTTGTGAGCCTTGCTCTTCTTGGGCTTCACAAATCTTGGCATAATTTCCAAGATAGAGTGAATGGCAGAGATAAGCTCCTTGATTGGGAGAGACTGTGGTCAAATCTTGTGCAAGAATAGATAAGAAGGAACACAAGGGATGGAGTCTCATCTGGGATAGAAAATGAGAACTTTGCTTTAGTTGGCAAAGGGAAGAAATCCAAGGGCAAGAAGGCCCGATGAAAAACCAAGTCTAGTCAGAATGGAGGCAAGGAAAATAAGGATCTTAGCCAGATCAAGTGTTTTCACTGTCATGAGTTTGGACATTATGCTACAAAATCTCCAAACAAGAAATATAGCAAGCATGATGTCGCAGCAAGAGGAGGAGAAGCACTCTCTTCTCAGTTCGAATTGGATTTCTCTTTGATAGCTTGCATGGAAAGCTCAGTTTGAGGTAGTCTGTGGTACATTGACTCAGGGGCTTCGTTCCACATGACAGGGGATAAAGAATTCTTTAGCAGTTTGGAGGAGAAAGACATGCAATTCCATATCGAGTTTGGAGATGATGGCAAATACATGACCAAAGGAGTTGATACAGTGAGCTTTAAGAGGGAGTCTGGGTCCCTTCTCCATCTCAAGAATGTGATGTATGTTCCAGGATTGAAGAAAAACCTCGTCTCAATAACATTCCTTGAAGACAAAGGGTATGATGTAGTATTTAGCAAAGGTGAATCCTACCTCAAGCATTCTGCATCAAGACAAGTCAAGCAAATTGGGGTCAGGATCGAGAACCTCTATAAATTGGAGGTTGATGCATGTGCAACCTTGAGCAGCAAGGCAGAGAGTTCTCAGAGTAGAGATGAGGTGGTTGAGCGAGAGCAAGATAGAGCTCTCGAGATGGAGCCTCAACCAGTATCTCAGTTTCAATCTACGCTAGTTGGCAATTGGGTTAACCAACAGGATGATGATGAGGACCATAGCCCAGGGCGAGTGGAGGCAACCACTTAGTTAGAAACTTCCAATATAAGGAAAGTTCGAGCCAAGTGGGTAGAGGATTTGGTTAAGGTAGCTCAGAAGAGAGTTGAGTCTCCCAGCATCATGAAGCAAACACCTAGGTACACAAAGTACATGGCACTCATGCCTAAAGTGATGAACTTGCAGGGCATGGTGAGAAAGAATGGGTATTCAAAACAAGTTCCACAGAAGGAAGTAGAGAAGTCTAGTTCAAAGGGCGCATCCACAGCAGCAGAGAACTTGGTAGAGTTGAAGACAAAACCAGGTGGACAATGTTCTTCCAAGAATCCCTTCCTCGCTAAGAGGGAGTGTTGAAAATGTAGCAAGGAATGGCTTCTTTGATTTGTGCCTTAGTCAAAAATGCCAATTCGAAATCAATCTCATAGTTGCTTGAGTTAGTTTTCAGTTGACATATGTGATGTGGCCTATCACTAAGTTATTGTCAGTTAATTTGAGTTAGATGGCATGTAGTGAGTTGTGGACTAGTTGATAGTTAAAATTAGCTATCTAGTGGTGTTAACTGTAGTATCTGTCAATTCACTGATCTCTAGTTCTAGAATAGAGAGTTTTGAGTTTAGTTGAGTAGTTGACTTTGTGTTAACTACTTACCCTCAGTTAACAAAGAGCAACTACTAAAATTAGCCCTAACATATCATGCAATTCGAATTGCCTATTGAGATTGAAAGAAGGCACATATGTATTTAATTTATTGTACACAGGTTTTTGTGTAGAGACTTGTGAAGCAAGAAGAGAAATTCTCTTGGGAATTGCACAAAGAAATAGGAGAAATTCCTAATTTTTTAGAGGCAGATTTACGCTAGGAAATAAAAGCTCCTAGCAAGCCTTATTTGCCCAAGTGTTGGGCAAGTCTTGTGTAGAGTTTATTAGTATTGCAAAGAGCTTCAAGTGAAACATATTCTATGTAATAGATTAGATTGCTCAGTTAATTTAATACAAGCAAGAGGGGTTTTTCTAGTTGGGTTCCCCAGATAAATTTTGTGTTTTATGTGTGATTGTTTTTCTATTCATTGTTTTCTTTCTGCAGAATTTTGGTAGAGAAATCTTGTGTCTTTTGTGATTAGTTTACTCTCATTAGCCATGGCAAAGTTTCAAGGATTTTCTACAGCGAACATCTCAACCAGTGTGTAGATCCATATCATTCAGACTAGAAACAAATGACCTATGTTCCAAAAAATGTCGATGTCACCACAATTCAGTGTTGTGATAAAAATTCATCTCAAGTTTCCAATAACCACAAGATGAATCAATGATCCATCTTATCATCTTGTATCAATGAAGATGACAAATCGAAGAATTCCAAAGGATGTGAATATATTACAAAGATGAAGAACTGATAACATGCCTTGTCAGCGATAAGCTTTGAGAACAAACATTTTTAAAAAGGCAACGTTGTGAATAAAAATATATAAAATTAATATAAATAATAATAATAATAAACAATCTAATAATTAGTGATTAATGATTAGTATAGAGGAGGCATGTCTTTAAAAACATGGCCATTCTTGGGAGGGCACCTGCCTAGGTATATAAGCAGATCCTCATTTGTAACAATCATCAATTCTCTTATATATTATCCAATATATTTCTTATCCTTAATGGATGTTTTCATATACCATGTGTTATGAAAATTATTGCAAAGTGCGGATTTTGTTCATAACACTAAGCAATCATAAGCCAATGTAAAGCTAGTGCCTATTTGGGTCTTGGATACAAGTAAAAATTTTATATGTAACTTTGTTGCAATATTTCGCAATCATTCTCATGTTAACCATTTTAAAGGTTATACATGATATACTAACACAAACTTAGTAATATGTGCATCATCTACTTTGCTATTTCATATTCGATATGAAATGCATCATCACAAAGCAAAAGTGTAACATAAAAGAATGACACACTTATATCTACATAAACTATGATATCAAACCTTAATTGAGAATACACAAAATATGCTACCAACATATGTTTTATTTATTCAAAATGTGTTATATTTTTACATATTAATTTGATTGGTACTGCAAGTGTTAATGTCTTAAAAATGGATACTAAAACTCGAAACCATAAATTGAAAACACACCTATGATTAAAGCATTAATATCTTAAATTTCATAAAATGTGCATCATTTATTATCATTTTATATTATATTTATAATACATCATATTACCATATATTTCATAATGTATCTATCATCCCCGTTATTATTTTATATTCTATTTATAACATATAAATTTCATAATATGGACATCTATTTTCACATTATATATAGATAATATATAAAAACAAAAATAACACCTATATATTCATGTATAACTAATTTAAAATTTCATAATGTACATATCATCTCCTTTATTATTTTATATTCTATTTATAACATGTAAATTTCATAATATGGAGATTTACTTTCACATTATATATTTTATTTAAAAAATATCCTCAAAATAAAAATATAATGTATAAAAACAAAAATAACACCTATGTTCATATATAACTGATTTGAAATCAATTTTACTAATTTGAACACATGAATTGAAAGCAAACCAATTATACTACCTACCTACACCCACATTCATTTAATTTATTCAGAAAATTATTTTTTAATAGTAATTTGATTAATTCAAAAAGTATTAATTTCTTAAAAGCTAACACTGAAAACTTAGAAATCATACATTAAGTATATACAATATAAACTACCTCAAGCATTCTGCGTCGAGACAAGTCAAGCAGATTGGGGTCAAGACTGAGAACCACATGACACGTGGGAAGGAGCACAAAAAGAACACTACATTGTCATCAAAAAAGAATACTCTAGAGAAAACTCTGAATCACAAGAAATTGGGCAAGAAAGAAAACTCTTAAGACAAGCAAGGAGAAAGCGCCGACCAACAACAAAAGAGTGAACTTGACAACCCCTCAAGCATCAACAGTTATGAGGATTCGAATACTGCACAAAATAATTCTTCATTTAACAGCAAAGCAGATCTCCTAGACCAAACTTCTTCTCCGACTATCTTCAAAAGGACGAACACAATAGATCGCGAAACTAAGACACCAATGTCCCAAGAACCAGAAGGGATGAAGGAAATGCAAGATAAAGAAAATTGGAAGCCCGTAGAGAAAAAAGAAAGCTGCAACACCAACCTCGCCAAGAAAAACGATGAGCCATACAATTAAAAACTAAGAAAATTATAGTTCCGATAGACCAATTTAGTCTCAATGGACGTTAACCACCACCACCATCATCATCATTTGATTGATTGAAAAAGTTAATTATTTAAAATAATAACTTAAAAATATTTAAAATAAAAATAATAATATTTAAAACATAAACCATATAAATTACCCATCATTTTAAACATAAAAGTCCGTACATTTAAGTATATACAAAATAAACTACCACCCATACATTGGTTCCTTCAAAAATACATTTGGCTTATTCAAAAAGTTAATTTAAAATTAATAATAATAATAATTTTTAAACACAAACTACCAAAATAATTTAATACATAGAAATCATACTTAATAAGTGTATACCATATATACTACGACCATACATTTGGTTGGTTAAAAAAGTTTTAAAATAATGACTTAAAAAAAAATTAAAAAATAACAATAAGTTTTTAAAACATACATTTCATTCGTTGAAATATGAAAAATAATAATAATAAAAAGGAAACACACTCTCTATGCTCAACACATACAACCATATTCGTTGAAATATGAAAAATAATAATAATAATAATAAGGAAACACACTTTTATGCTCAAACATACAACCATGCATTTGGTTTATTCAAAATTTGTCAATTTCTTAGAAGTTGACAAAAATAAAACACATACAACCATATTCGTTGAAATATGAAAAATAATAATAATAATAATAAGGAAACACACTTTTATGCTCAAACATACAACCATGCATTTGGTTTATTCAAAATTTGTCAATTTCTTAGAAGTTGACAAAAATAAAACACATACAACCATATTCGTTGAAATATGAAAAATAATAATAATAATAATAAGGAAACACACTTTTATGCTCAAACATACAACCATGCATTTGGTTTATTCAAAATTTGGCAATTTCTTAGAAGTTGGAAAAAATAAAACACATTCAAAAATTGCAATCTATGCATGCATTTGGTTTATTCAAAATTTGTCAAATTCTTAGAAGTGCAGAAATAAAACACACTTCCGGTGAAACAAACATGAAGGTGGATGAAGAAAACATGGATATAAATGCAATGAACAAAATCACAGCAAACAAACCAGATGTAAGGCTACAATTCAATGTATTTCAATATCTATTCCAAGAAAACATAAATATGATCGCAGTAAACAAAATCAGACATAAGGCTACGATTCAATGTATTTCAGTACCAATTCTTTTAATATAAAAGCCCAGAAAGGATACGATTTACTCCTTAGACTAATGATCCACTGCGGTGGATGAAGAAAACATAGATATAAATGCAATGAACAAAATCACAGCAAACAAACCAGATGTAAGGCTACAATTCAATGTATTTCAATATCTATGCCAAGAAAACATAAATATGATTGCAGTAAACAAAATCAGACATAAGGCAACGATTCAACGTATTTCAGTACCAATTCTTTTAATATAAAAGCCCAAAAAGGATACGATTTACTCCTTAGACTAATGATCCACTGCACCAGTAGTAAACATATTCATTTTACAATAAAAGACCCAAACATCAATGCATCAGCAGCACAAATAATAACATCCAGTCATGCAAAGCCTTCAAATTTTAAGGTCCACATGGTTGCAACTTGCAATCCAAGAGTGTATCATTGTGTTCTAACACGAGGTTTGTAATGACTGGATTTAGTCAGGACTAACAGGTCGAATTCGCCTCACCAAAGATTGCATGCGCGGCTCCAAAGTATTCAAGTTCATGTATTCTTCCTGATAGAAAAAAAGAAGAGATTTATCTTGAACATCATATTATAATTCAAAAGAATATGACAAACTTCAGTCAAAAATCTAATGACTTTAGTTCCCGTTAGAGATTTGTTTCGACAACAAAAGAAATTGGATATTCTCCATTTTATAGTCAGAGCAATTATCTGGCAAGTGCAGAATATTTGTCTAGCTGTAAAATCACTGAATACAGAATTGGAAAAAAATTGCAGTTTACTGAGCAAAAACCCACAAGCAATGGATTCACAAAATAGCTTCCATGTAGTCTATACCTTTGAAGCAGCCTCGTTGAATAGACCTTCCTCCACGAACCTCACAAAGTTGGGCAGCCGCTGTTGCCAATCTGAAGAAATTGGCTGCCGGTGAAATACTTGCAAGCTGAGAAAACAAATTAAAATTAAAATTAAATTGATTAACTCTGATATTTTTTTTCACATCAGCGGAATCTCACTCTCTGAGGATGGTATTATAATACCATTCACCCATCGGGTTAACAGACTATATAGCCGATTCACGCATAAATAATGCCGTGCCCAACCAATTTAGCTCGAAACGGTGACCTACTCTCTATAACCCCTACTGACAATTCTTATCTCAAATGTATTTGTGACGAAACTATGTGAAAATTTATAGAATCCCAAACAAAGGAAAATTTTATCATACAATAATGTGACCCCATTCCCTGCAGTCATTCCACCCAGAAATTAACCAGTTGGGGGAAGTGTTGTGTGGGGCATGAGGTAAGTGTTGTGTGGGACATTCATCCCCTAAAATAAAAAATTCTTGTGGCTCTCACCTGAAACACGTCTGTAGACAAGAAAGCATACAAGAAAGTTCCCTAGTGTCCAACTGTGGCATATATGCTTTAGTCTGTAAAACTGATTAAAATTCAAAATCATTTATTGGACAAACATCGCTCACAAAATCCCTTTATTGGACAAACATCGCTCACAAAAACCCAGTAGTGCGTAGTCAAACTCTTCCATGTTTTGGTTCTATTTCGGGCATATTTTCCAGTCAATATTGCCCGAAATCCAGTAGGGAATTGTTGAAATTTCAATTTTTAGCTATATAGTCTACACAATTCAATTGTCATAGGAGTTTTTTAGGGCAATTCAATTGTCATAGGAGTTTTTTAGGGCACTGAATCTATTTATGCATTCCAAAAAATAATTTAAACCATGAAAAATCTCAATCTCGTCCAAAAATTGTATTCCCAAATTTCGACAAAAAAGCCAAAACGTAGAAAAGTTAGACTCTGCCTTTTGTATTAAAAGATGTTGTCCCTAACTACAAATGTTTCATGGATGACTAATTTCTCTACATCAAGTACAATTTAATTTTCCTTGTGCAAACACTCGCAACCTTATTTTTGAGTTCTTACGTGAAACATCTTTGGAAAACGACGAAAGGAAAGCATACAAGAAAGTTCCTGACTGTCCAAATTGTAGCATGCATGCTTCAGCACATAAAACTGAATAAAAAGCATCAATTATTGGATAATTGGACAAACATTGTTCAACTAAATACTATTAGATAAAATGTCAAAAAATTACTGGGTTTTGCAGTAGCAGCCGTTGTGTATGACTACACATGCTTGACACTTAACTAATTTTAGCATGAAAATCTCCAGTCAGTAACTTTCACAGTCAGTAATTTTCAGTCTGGTAAACTGTGTTTTTTTTGTTGAGATGCCCGACAATTCGGGTGAACACTTCACCCATATCCAGGATGCATCTCAACCAGAAAAACACACAGTTTATCAGAAGTTGATATTATCAATATCAAGTTCACTAATTTCCCTACAAGAAGCGCAATTTAATTTTCTTGACCCAAACACTTGTTAAAAAAAATTACATAAAAAAAAATCTTTGAAATAGAACTTGGTTGTTATTTCCGCAAGGATTATAATGCCTTTCACGACTTACATCCTCTCTATGATACATTGCCGCACTGCATACAAATCAGCATCTGTCCGCCATGACCTTCCTACACCTCCGAGATTTGATGTTTGGGAAGAGACACTGTTCCCATTCTGCGTTGACCTTCGCATCTGCATATATTATACACATAAAATTGATTAAACATATAGTAATGTAAGGTGAGTATGGAAATGGGTATGGAACGGAACAAGAAACATATTTTTGGTCTGGGGTTTGGTGAGAGAGTAGCTACACTCTGGTACTGTTTAGTGGATTGATTTCAGTCTAGCCTACAACAGATTTTTCACCTTTATATCAAATTAGCATCAATCCATCTTAACCCTGGATATATTAAACATTGAAAGAGATCAAAAACTATCTCACCAAAGATTGCAAGCGCTGCTCCAAAGTATTCAAGTTCATGTATTCTTCCTGAGAGGAAAAACATATTTCTTTTAAACTACACAACATAATTCAGAAGAATATGACAAACTTCAGTTCAACAATCTAATAACTTCTAAGCTCAAACGATAGAGATTTGCTTCCACGAGTAAAATATGGATAGAGATGATAGCAAATCAGCAATCAATCCTTAGCTCATGCACAACATTTGTCTAGCTGCGAAATGGCTACAGGCCTACAAGTACATATCAAATTGGAAAAGAAAAAGAAAAAATTCAGTTGAATACTGAGCCAAAACCCTCAATCAATGGACTTACGAAATGGTTTCCATGTAGTCTAGACTCTATACCTGTGAAGCAGCTTCGTTGAATAGACCTTCCTCCAAGCGCCTCACAAAATTGGGCAGCTGCTGTTGCCAATCTGGAGAAACTGGTTGCCGATGAAATAATTGCAAGCTGATGAGACGAATGAATATGAAAATTACACCGATGAACTAAAGTTTACTTGCAAAACTACCCTGTTAAGAGAATTTAGAGAACCCAACGACATGAAAAACTTATCGTATAATAATGGACCTCACTCCCTGCATTTATCATACACTTTAAAAACAAGCAGTTAAGGTAAGTGTTCTGTAGAGTATTCATTCCCTGACACCTAACTTGTTTTGGCTCTTACCTGAAACATCTTTGGGAATAAAGAAGGGAAAGCATACAGCATACAAGAAAGTTCCTGACTGTCCAAATTATAGCATACATGCTCTAGTCCATGAAACTGAATAAGAAGAAATCATGTATTGGACAAAAATTGTTCAACCAAGCAATTGAAGAGGCAGCTGCTGTGCGTGACTATAAATGCTTGATGGTTAAACTAATTTCCCTACCTGAAGCACAATTCCATTTTCTTGAATCAAACACTCAGAACTTTTATGAAACAAATTATATAAAACAACAAATTTTGAAATAGAACATAGTTATTACTGCTGTAAATATGATACTGCCTTTCATCACTTACGTCCTCTCTATTATATATTTCCGCACTGCATATAACTCAGTGTCCGTATGCCATGACCTGCGTACACCTCCCAGATTTGATGTTTGAGAGGATGCACTGCTCCCATTTTGCATTAACCCCTGCATCTGTGTATATTATACACATGAAAATGATTAAAAAAGTACTGATGTAAGGTCAATACAGACACAGGTATAGGAACAGAACAAGAAATGGGTCTCCTGGTCATGTTTCTGGTAACAAACTGTAGATAAACTCTAGTATTGCTGAGAAACAAGTGCTGCAACTCATTTTCCAGTGGATCAGTTTCAGGTTAGCTTATAACATATTATTCACCTCCATGTCAAACTAGCATAGATCCATCTTAAACCCAGATATGTTAAGTACTGAGAGGAATCGAAAACACCTCACCAAAGATTGCAAGCGTGACTCCAAAGTATTCAAGTTCATGTATTCTTCCTGATAGAAAAAAGAAAAGATTTATTTTTAACTCCATAACATAATTCAAAAGAATATGATGACTTCAGTTCAACAATCTAATAAATTTTATTTAAAGTGACAGGTTTGCTTCCACAAGTAAAAATTTGGAAATTCTCCATTGAATTCTCAATCCTTATCTGCCGCATGCACAGCATTTATCTAGAGCTGTAGAATTACTAGATATAGATATGGAAACATATTCAGTTGAATACTGAGCAAAGGCTCTCCTGTAATGGATTTACAAAATGGCTTCCATGTAGTCTAAACCTGTGAAGCAGCTTCGATGAATAGACCTTCCTCAAGGTGCCTCACAAAATCAGGCAGCTGCTGTTGCCATTCTTCAGAAACTGGGTGCCGATAAAATAATTGCAAGCTGATGAGACAAATGAAAATAAAAATTAAACCAATGAACCAAAATGTACTTGAGAAACTAATATTTTAAGAGAAAATTTGCAAAATCCAAAGACATGAACAACTGTCATAAAATAATGGATCCCACTCCCTGCATTTATCACACCTAGAAATTAAGCAGTTAAGGGAAGTGTTGTGCAGAGTTTTCGTCCCCTGAAACCAAATTTGTTGTGTCTCTCACCTGAAGCATCTTTGGGAAAAAGAAAGGGAAGCATACAACATTGTTCCTGACTGTCCAAATTGTAGCTTGCAAGCTTTAGTAGATAAAACTGAATAAAAAGCAATCATTTATTGGCCAAACATTGTTCACCAAACATACTTCTCATAACTAAGGCCTGAGGGTGGCAGGTGCCAGGGGAGTTATATATCACCCAAGAGGAACTAAAGAAGCTTCATATGTGTGGGGGGGTTAGGCACAGAAACAAAGAGTGAAGCAGAAGAATTGACAGTTTTTCAAAGCCTCCACAGCCTATCCTCTTCAACCAATGGAGAGATCTCAGTGATGGAAAAGATGCCTCCAGCAAAACCGTGCAACAGCTAAACATTCTGCTTAAGAAATTTTCCCAGAACCACTTATTTCACATCCTCAGAAACAACAGCCATGAAGCTGATATCATGACAAACAAAGAAGCAATTATGTATAAACAAAAATTTGCTATCCAAAGGATTGAAGAAAAAATGCTTGACCAACCATTTTAGAAACGATCACAACCCACCCTACAGAAAGCCCCATGGTTAGACTTTATATGCAAATTTGAAGAATGGAATGAGGGTCCTCCATCCTCCTTTGTCTATCGAAGCAGTAAGGGTGGGTGGCAGTGTTAACTCCCCTCCTGCTTCCAACAGTGAGATTTCACCCAGCCCACAAATGAGGGATGGGGAGAGAAGGCCTGAGATTTTCTATCACAAGGCAGCCAATTTCTCCATTTCATTCTCTTACCCCTGCCTCTTGCATTCATAGGAGTTAACTCGGGTTGGTCCAGCATACCAGCAGCAATCTTGGAAGAAGGCAGAGCAGAAGCAGACACTCTTTGCAGGGTGACCTTGCTAGTATCTTCATTTGTTATTTGGCAATAGTCAAGGGCTGCATGGCACATCACTGCTGCTAATGTTACCTTGCAAGTTGCAGCTGACCTACAGGATATGCAAAAAAGGTTTGAGGTAGTGCAAAAAGAAGGTAGAAGATGTTGAGAATATAGCTTGAGTAGCAGCTTCTTGCACAGATTAGGTGTGAATTTGCGAGAAGTAGTTTGAAACAACTACTAGTGACCACTTGGTAAAAGTGAAAATAATACCATCTTGTAATTTCACTTAAATAAATAGAAGTGAAAGTCAAATTTTCTATATTCTTCTGGTCTTAGAAATCTAAATGAAATATTCTAGAGATTCTAGAATATTAGCGAATTACATTTGTTCCAATCTTCGCCATACACCTCATTGTTGAGAGAAGGTGGTTGCTAGGATTAATGAGATTAGTTACTAAGATATGGGAAATTAGTTGTTAGGGTTGAGGAATGATAAGCTAATTTGAAGGGGGAAAATCATCGTGCACGTGTGTTAGTTACTTACTACTTCCACTATGTGTGATTGTTGCATATTCAAAAATATTCATTTCTATGATTAAAGAAGTCCAGAGCTGATTTATTTAACTAGCACAGCCACTAAAAGTGAGGCTGTCAATCCCTGATATGCCATCAAGCTTCAAACAGCATTCCTATGTTCTTTGGGGTTTAATTATTCCTGTCTTATTTAGGGCTTAATTATTTTAAATTTTAAACCATGTATCCACAGGACGCCATTTGTTATTTGATAATTTGAATGGTAATTTCATAATTGCATTAGGTAAATGTGAAAAGGTAAACACAGATTTAGTGATTCAAGGTAGTTAGTAGTAAGTATCTGAAATTCCATCCGTTGATGTAGAGGAGACAATGAGAATATGCCAGTATCTTTCATTTATAACCATAAGATAAAGATTTAGATTAAAAGAAAGATTAATATGCCAACGATCAATAGCCGCCTATCAGCGTAATTAAGACAAACATAGGACAGCAATAATCTAGGGCTTAAAAATTTACACACAAGACATTCTCAATAGGCCATGCAATCCGCCAATTTGGCCCACCACTGTAAGGATCAATTGAACAGCATTGCAACAGTATGGATGGGAGAAAATGCTATTGGTTTTCAAGAAATTGTCATGCAAATGCACTATTTGCACAAATTGGAAGTGGAGGGCAGAACCACCCTTAACAGCGTGAAAGTAAAAAGCATTCAATTCAAAGATTCTATGTATGCAGTTAATGATATCATTGTTCACCTCTCACATTTTGGGAATTCCACCTCCCATCGCTCAAGATGCTGATTCGTCTATCTCCTTGACCAGCACATAATGACAACATCCCAGCAACCTCAAGCTCCTCGGTGCAAATGGAATGGGAAAATATTGCAGGGAATGGGCTGTAAACACCCTCTCATTCTATTTTTACAAGTTTTTCAATATATATTGCCATCAGGTCAGTTTGTAAGACAATATAGGAGTGGGTTCTTAGGAACAAGACTCTGGTTTCTATTAATGCGCCATAGGTTCGTAGAAGTTTTGAATTTGTTAATGGAAGTTAAACTCAAACTTTAGGGCAAGTTTGCAATCTTTCTCAATATGGATAATCCTGCCACTTGTTATATAATGCAAAATATCTATCATGATTTTAAAAAAAAAAAAAAAGTGTTTGTCATAATATATTACTGGGTTTTGCAGTAGCAGCTGTTGTGCATGACTACAAAATTACAAATGCGTGATGGTGAACTAATTTCTTGACATGAAGCACAATTTGATTTTCTTGGCTCAAACACACAACTTTTATAAAAAAATTACATAAAGAAAAACCTTGAAATAGAACTCAACTGTTATTGCTGTAAAGATTATAACTTACATTCTCTCTATGGTATATGGCCGCACTGCATATAAATCAATGTTTGCACGCCATGATCTTGGTATACCTCCATCCATCTGCATATATTATGAACATATAATCAATTAGAAATGTACCATTGTAAAGTCCAGATGGAAATAGGAATGGGAATTGAACAAGAAATGGGACTTTTGGTGAGGTTTTCGGTGACATAGAGTAGATACACTTTAATATTACTGATAACCAAATGTTACAATTTATTAGGAAGATCAATTTCAGTTTAATATACAATATGTTATTCCCTTCCAAACCAAACTAGTATAGATCCATCCTAAATTCTAATCCCAGATTTATTGAGCACCAAAAAAGAATCAAAACACACAAAGATTCAGACCTATTGACGATATAAATACCAAACCACTGATGAAGATTTGAAACCTGACATGGACCATGAGAAGCCATGAGAGGGGGAAGCTAACAAGGGGGATATGATAGCAAACCTAAGGAAATAACACCTGCCAATAAATTATTTGGCTGAACCAAATATCTAGAATATCCAAGATTGTCAATTTTCCTAAAAAAACAGTTAGTGGGAAGAATGTGGTAGTGGAACTACCAGCCTCCATAATTATGGAAGTAGTTGGGAATTGTACCCAACTGTCTCATCCAAGGTATGGGCAGACTACCCATCCAGGGACTTCAAGGATCTGACCTGAAGCTTCTGATCTGACCACGAGTTGGCAGTTCCAACATGAAAATTTTAAAGATGAAGTTTATCTTAAAGTTTAGAAACCTTGGCAAATCTAACTAGTCTCTAATATGCAAATTGTAAAAAAATTGTTAATATTTTTGCAGAAATATTTAGATTTCCAATGATTTTATATTAGTCGATATAATATTTTGGCAATTTTTAAGGTAAAATAATGGTATACTATAAAATTTGGGCGAATCATTTTAGAAAAAAATGGAAATTGGCAAATCTGTATTTTGGAAAAATCATGGAAAATTAGCCCACCTGCGAATATTAACTCCTAAAATTTTCCCTCAAATCAAATCGCAAAAGAGCCCCAACAAGGATTGGGGGCAGCAAGCAATTGCAAAGTATGTGCACCCATGAGTGGAGAGCAAACAATGTTCTTGATAGCTGACAATGCAGTGCTAAATCAGATAGGTCTGATTCTAGCCTGAGAAATTCGAGGGCACGTGTCCCAAACCCAAGCTATTGTTTAGAGATGCAATCTCGGTGCTTGCTTGGTAAGGCACAGAGCATTGAGAAAGAGGTGGTCACCAACGTACTGGTGGGCAATGGATGGTCTTCCTTTGTGTTATGCAAGACAGCTGAAAAACAACCCATATATATGTGCAGACTCTTAGCTCTTGGGGTTTGAGGGGAACTTGCAAGTTTTATGTGGATGAAGGAGAGTGGTCTTGATCATTGTACCATTGGTAGCCTCAGAGAGAAAAAGAAATCATAACATTTGTGTAGGCTCTTAGCTCTCTGGGTTTTACGCGAAACTAGTTGAGTTTGAATTGATGAAGGAGAGTGGCCTTCATGACTTTTACCCACCACCTATGGATAGTATGCATAGGAGAAAAAATTGTACTAGATGGTCCTTAGCCGAAAGCCAGCAACCCCTTGCAGCCACCAGATAACTCGATGTGCCATTATCTCCGCCACCTGAGCCAGCGATGTGGTCCTTAGCCGAAAGCCAGCAACCCCTTGCAACCACCAGATAACTCGATGTGCCATTATCTCCGCCACCTGAGCCAGCCATGTGGTCCCTCGCCCATCTGCTATGATTGTATGTTTGAAGGTGGGCCTCCTGAACCCGAAGGTATGGCTTTTCATTGGTATAGTTGAGTAATTTTCCTTACTTTTCATGGACACTTTCGAGCATCGATTAATGGGGGGATATGGCAAAAAGAGGGAGCTAGTTTTGTACTCTTGTCTCATTTGCTTGATTTGGTGGTTACCCTTGTATCCTAGTTCTGTGGGATCTCCTTTCCTAGCCATTAGCTTTAGGGTTGGCACTACATGAGAAATCTCGATTTTGGTTGCATGGTCCCACTTCCCAACACCATATACATCACTCCCTTCCACTCATTTTAGCCCCATTCATCTCTTTTCCCATCTGGGTCCACAGAGGGTTAGCCTCCCCCTCCCCTTGTCCACACCTTGGGTCGAGCCTAAAACGATGCCATGGAGGTTGATGGCGCTAAACAGAAAAGAAAAACATAGTTTAGCCACTCTCAATAGGAAATGTACCACAAAATGCAAAAGATAGTTAGGACATAGAAATTTAGCACGTGGACAAAGGCCAAACATGAGCTCTACCCCCTCATTCATGGCCATCACCTTGGTTCCTATGGGCCCTAGATGAGCACCCTCCACATTAAAGAATCCATGATTGTCCCAAACCCTAGTGCACAATGAGTTGCCCCACCTTTAAAGGCGGTATCTACTGTTACATTCAACACATCATGCTCTCATACCCTAGAGCCCCGAGCAATTATGAAGAAAAATCAATCAAAGGCAAAAGGCATATGAAGAGGGGTGGAAAAACAAAGGTTGCGGTAACTCATGAACCACGATTTGCTCCCTCCTACACTCATATACCCAAGTGTGGGCGTCCCTTATTATAGTTACCCTTGTACCATGGCATGTGGCTTGGAGCTTTCCCCTAACCCCCACTTTATTCCATCACTATATCATTTGCCACCTACCACTTGATGGATGTACTATGGACATGCCACCCCCTTTAAAGGGTTGAAAGCTGAAGCCACCTAATAGGGTCCTTGATTATTGAGCTTGGAGACACTGTACATGCCAAAGCCCACTATGGAAGGGAATGCCACCATGAAGTGCCCCATTTATTCCATGACTCGTAAGCTCTTTTACTTGATTATTCTAATGATTTGTTGTATTGGAGGACAAGGGGATGCACAAGATCTTATGCAGGATTGCAGATGGGTCTCCATTTGGGGCTTCGTCTCCCTATATGAGGTCCTATCCCTCCAGAGGGCCACATTGGCACTTGTAGGGTGAGCGTTGAGAGCCATGGGCATCCACCATAGCAGAGATCACTTCAAGAATCCCCAGCATTGCTCATTGATTACTCGTGTTCCACCTTTTGGATGAGGATGATGCCCTTGGTTCACAATGCCCATCTGGCTCCACACTTGCACCATACACTTGACAGATGTTCCAGGGTCTAGATGAGGATATGTCTCACTGCAGGAGACAAAGGGAGGGCTTATGTCATCATCCTAACCCTTACGGATGGTTTACAGGCATTTTCAATCCACTTGGAGACCCATGAGGATGTCCTTGTGCCCCCCACACCCACTTGGGAGCACCATAGTAACTTGCTTTGAAAACAAGGGGCCAACCCCTTGTCCACTATGTTTGGAGTCCATTTTCTCACCATGGTACACTTCGAACTTCATTAGGCCTCCTCAAATGATCTAAAATGACCATATACTAAAAACTGATGTAGAATTGATTAGCCATTAATGAGTTTGAATGTTAACTGCAAGCGTGGAAATCGAAGAAAACTGCTTGAATTGATCACTTTACGACAGCTGATAAACCATAATTAAGATGCAAAACAGAAGTGAAAACCGCAGAAACACAGATATACCAGACAGCAAGATGATTACGAAGTTCGTCCCTCATGGACTACATCTCCGGGTCCGCTTTCAAGATGGGCAACCGTTTTATTAGGAATGAGAAGGAAGAAGTCGATTACACAGTGAATTAGACAGACTGAACTTGCACACACGCAATTCTGACCTCTGTCATCAGATAGCTCTCTTGTAAAGTTTTGTAGATGTTCTATGCTAAGAGCAATTTCACTTTTCTCGCAGCAATCATACAAGTAGTTAAGCAAAATGCAGATAGAACATATAAGCAGATCTTACAGAAGACAAATCAGAAACAGGAAAAATGTGTGTATTCGTTTCGGCGGTCAACAAGATGCTTCAACCAGCAAAGTCTCCTTTGGTCAGCCAGCCCAGCATGTGTCACAACAACCCTCCAACCAGTAGATGTGAGTTGTGTTGTGATGAAATTCTCTCCAACTTTTCCTGTATATATATCCATCAATGAGGGTGTGTGACACATCTGTTGGGCATGTGAGCCTACATGACAAAACTGGCTGACCTTGCACATATAATTTATTAAGAATAATAAATTCAAAATATAAGTTCTGCTCATTGGATTAAGACTATTTTTATATGGATTTTACACCTCTCAGAAAGAGGAATCCAACAAAAATATTAGCCTCTTAATCTGAGCATCAGAACATGGAGTTTGGACCTAGTTGTCCAATTTTAACACTCCCTCTCAACTAGGGAGAACTCCATCTATTAGTGCAATCAACATCGTGAGTCATCCCGCCGAAACTTGCTTTGCTGGCTTCTTCATTTCAGAAC
>APFE030945654.1:85307-161534 GCA_000404065.3 Pinus taeda | reverse complement strand
TCTTGATTCCTTCCTTAGAAATGATATGACCGAGTAATTTCCCTTCTGTTACCCCAAAAACAGATTTAGCCGGATTCAAAGAAATTCCATATTCTCTACATCTGTCGAAAACCTGCCTAAGATGATCTATATGACTGATACCATCTTTAGAGAAAACAGTAAGATCATCTTGGTAAATTTCGATAATTTTCCCAATTAACCCTTTAAAAGCATAATCCATGGCCCTCTAGAAAGTGGCCCCAGCATTTGTTAACCCAAATGGCATCCTGATGTATTCAAAAGTACCCCATGGTGTTGTGAATGTGGTCTTGTGTCGATCTTCCTTTTTAACCCATACCTGATTATATCCAGAAAAACCATCTAGTAGCGACATCATTCCAGACCCAGTTACTCTTTGCAACAGAGTTTCCATGTTTGGCAGAGGATAATTATCCTTTTTGCAAGCGAGGTTAAGGTTTCTAAAGTCGACACAGAGTCTTATTGTACCGTTCTTTTTCCTAACAATCACCAAATTTGAACACCATGTCGAATGCCTAGTTTGAGCGATGATTCCTGCTGAAAGCATCTTTGCAAGCTCTTTCTGGACCAAGGGAGCTAATTTCGGATTAATTTGCCTGAGTTTCTGCCGAAAGGGCTTAGCATTTTCATCCTTTAAGGGGATAGTATGCTCCATAACATCTTCCCTATAGCCCTTTAATTCATCATAGGAAAAAGCTAAAATATCTCTATATTCACGAAGTAAATTGGTTAACTTTCTCCTTTCCTCCAAACTAGTACCTTTACCAATTTTAACTATTCTCGGATTTTCAGAAATACCAATGTTAATCTCGAGGTATTCACCTGGGTCCATCTTGTTTTCTTCTCTAAGCTTTGTGGCATCATGCCTATCAAAATGTTGCTCTAAGGCAACCACATTTCTGGGAGTAGGATTTATGATATGTTCATGATTCAAAGATCCATCCTCCTGAGAAATTATCCGAAAATCTTGAAACTCATCCAAACTATTGAGAAAACAGATGACTTGCTTTTCGTCGTTAAAAACTTGCCAATGCTCCGAGTTATCTGGGACAGATGGTCTAAATATTACTTCCATTTTGATTTTATCGTTAATTAACTCATCAGATAACTGGAAAGTGGTAGCAGCTACAGCAAGTTCATCTGCCAAACTATTTTGTTCTCGAGGGATTGCTTCAAGTTTAAGGGCATCGAAATGCTCCATAGTATCCAACACAGCGTTTCGATAATTCCTTAACCTTTGATTTCTACATGTGAATTTGTTTTTAAGTTGCATGACAACCAGATCGGAATCCCCCTTGATGCTAAGCAATTTAACCCTTAAAGCCTTGGCCAATTCAAGTCCCAACAATATAGCTTCGTACTCAGCAACATTGTTGGTTGCTTCAAATTCTAAACGATAGGCAAACTTGAAAATATGACCAAGGGGAGATTTAAGCACTATTCCAGCACCTTTACCATGACTAGAGAACGCACCATCGAAGTACATATACCAAACTTTATCTTTAAGATCCTTAATCTTATCATGGGGAGGAATTATGAAATTAGACATGATAGAATAGTTCCCGATATCAGATTGCTCTCTAACTATTTCGTTATGAGGCTTCCTAGGATCTTCAACATGAAATTTCCTCTCGGGCTCTCTATTTAGCCTAACAAAACCATCACCGCTAGGAGATGGGATCATAGCATATGACCAATTCATCTGAATGCTTCCTCCTAGATCAGAGGCCCACTTTCTAGATAACAGCATACCCCAAGCATCAGGTACATCAACGACAACAATATCCATAACTACCATGATGTAAAGTTTTGTAGATGTTCTATGCTAAGAGCAATTTCACTTTTCTCACAGCAATCATACAAGTAGTTAAGCAAAATGCAGATAGAACATATAAGCAGATCTTACAGAAGACAAATCAGAAACAGGAAAAATGTGTGTATTCGTTTCGGCGGTCAACAGGATGCTTCAACCAGCAAAGTCTCCTTTGGTCAGCCAGCCCAGCGTGTGTCACAACAACCCTCCAACCAGTAGATGTGAGTTGTGTTGTGATGAAATTCTCTCCACCTTTTCCTGTATATATATCCATCAATGAGGGTGTGTGACACATCTGTTGGGCATGTGAGCCTACATGACAAAACTGACTGACCTTGCACATATCATTTATTAGGAATAATGAATTCAAAATATAAGTTCTGCTCATCGGATTAAGACTATTTTTATATGGATTTTACACCTCTCAGAAAGAGGAATCCAATAAAAATATTAGCCTCTTAATCTGAGCATCAGAACATGGAGTTTGGACCTAGTTGTCCAAATTTAACATCTCTGAACCAGCTTTCCAACGCTGCTTACCGTTTCCAAATCCAATTCCCAATGCTTCAAAAACACTAAAAACAAAATTGCCTCTATCCCTCCAGAACCTGCATACAAAAGCTGAAAACCACTCTCCTTGATCAATGAAGAGAAATTTTGCCTTTATAGGCCTGTGGATACATGATAACCTCCTCTGGCTCAAATAGGCATGAATGTGCTGAAGTTGGGTTCATATGCCCTCGATCTTGTCATGAACTGACACCTAAACATTAAGTTACAAGGCCTTCGAATTAATTTATAACAACAATATAAAACCCACTTTGCACCATAGTTTAGCCCAAAACTATTAGTGGCTAGCTAACCGGGCGGAGGTCGTAACCATTTCCATGTGACCACCGAGCGGTCGACTGCCTCACTGCCATCTGGTGGTCTCCCACAGCGGTTCCGGCTAACGGCGCGGCGGCAGTTTGCATGTGACAGCTATCCAATGGTGGCACTGCTTAAGGTTTTGACTGCTCGGCGCTAACCCTGACGGTGTATCCCCGCAACGTCCACATGTTACCTCTCCGCAATTAGGTAAGCTCTACGATTCTAAAACCCGGCAGTCAAAACAATGTCGTTCACATGACATGCTGGTTCCACTGCGGTTTATGCTATGGTTTCGGCTAACCTTGATGGCTTATCAATCCGTTGTTCACATGACCACGGTTTCCCGAGGCAGTTAGCATTGCGGTTTAGGGACAGCGTTATGTATTTTGAATGTTTATTAATGTTTTTTAACATTGAAAATAGGTCGAGAACTATACACATAGTTTGTAATGTATTTTTTTAATACATAGGTTAATGTATTAGGGTTTGACTTGTTTAGCATAGGTTTTGACACATGGTTTGTAGCTTAGGGAATGGTGTAGGATTTGTACATAGGACTTCGGTGTAGGATTTAGGGTTTTAGGTCTATAAAAAAAATCCTTTTACAATCTTTCGTTGTAAAACCACATGCAACGACAAAACCCACGCACATCGTCGACTCCGGTTGTCTTTGAAACGACAACCCGGACAATGAACCTATGCCACGGACGACACCCTGACGACATATCAAACCTCTGTGATGGATGATACAACCATGTCGACACCAACCTGTTTGTCGAACAACAAAACACATGTCATTGACCAAATCCTGGGGAATTGTCGATGAACTCAAGTCAACAACCAGGCACTAAACCATCTCCGTTGAATGCCATGAAAACCTACGAACGTTACCTGAACAACCCGATCATTACCAACACTGTCGAAACTGAACTGAAGCAACACTTTGAACACCTGTGGAATTATATCGACGGATCCTCCTGGATCATCAAAGGCCCAACGACTCATTTTATTGATCATTCTTCCCTCTTGAGAGGAGCTTAGTTTTATGTTATTGAGCTATCTTGGTGGGCTTGTCACCAAGGGATGTTATTATTGCACATTATTTTATTATTTGGGGCTTAATTAGGCCAATTAGGCAAATCGAACTCATTAGAGATGATATAAATAGTTGAGAGGCGATTCATTTCTCTCATCATCACTTGGATTTGGAATTAGTAACTACTTGAAAATTTCGCATTCCATTTTGGAGGACGAATTTGGTTTCATGGATGAATTTTGATATCTGGATATTATTCTCCTGATCTTGGAGCTTCATTCTTGTCATGATTTGATAATTGGATATACTTTTTGTACATGCAAGTGATCTTTTTTTCATGTTTATTCTTGTATTTATTATATCATATGAATGTTGTTGGGATTTTCGCTATCTGGGTCTGAAATTTACTCTATTCTATGTGAAATTGTGGGAATTTTGATCTTTTGAAGCGTTCCATCATTGCATGTCATGTATGAATGGGTGAATGTTCTTAGAGGTTATCTTTGTTGATTATACCTTGATAAGTCATAAAACATTGCACATTGAAGTATAAAGTCCTTGGGTAGCTGCTCTCATGCCCTAATTACCATGCGCAGTTGCCTAAAGGCCTCCTTGATTGCATTAATTCTCTCAATATCACAAATTCACCTTGACTCCATCTCTCCCAAAGGCAAGGCACTAATCCATCCACTGGTGGTCACCTAAACAATTATCTTTCTCGCCTCCTTCTCTTTCTAGGCCTAGCCCTAATAGGTCACCTAGAGGTTATCTTTGTTGAATATATCTTGATAAATCATCAAACATTGCACATTGAAGTATAAAGTCCTTGGGTCGCTGCTCTCATGCCCTAATTGCCATGTGAAGTTGCCTAAAGGCCTCCTTGATTGGATTAATTCTCTCCATATCACAAATTCACCTTGACTCCATCTCTCCCAAAGGCAAGGCACTAATACATCCACTAGTGGTCACCTAAACGATTAGCTTTCTCGCCTCCTCTTTCTAGGCCTAGCCCTAATAGGTCACCTAGGGCATCAAATAAATTCCATCGTAGCCATCAAAACACCTCAATTTTGGTCCATCATTGTGTTAGGGTTTCCTCTAGAGGCCCTCCAAATTTGAAGCAATTATGATGGTGGGATCCCGAGATATAGAAAGCCCTAGCTCAAAGACCATTTCTTGCCCTAAATTTCCTTTGGTTAGTGTCCTCATTGGGATCATTGTATTCAATCCTCAAAAGAAAGATTGTCCTTTGATCCTCTTCTCCCCCCTAATTAGGTCAAGCCCCTCCTTGGTTAATCAACTCCATACCCTTGACCTAATTTTGGGTCCACTTGGTCCTCTGTGGTCCCGCAACTTTACAACTCTAATTTCACAAAGATCACATAAAGGCCAATTCTCCATAAGGATCTTCTGGTCTAAGAACCCTCTTGACAAGATATATTCCCAAACCCTAGTCTCGAGAATCCTCATATCCCTTCCTAGGGAGCCCATCACCTTGCTTTCAAAGCAAGAAAGTTATCTATTTGAGTCTCTCTTGTGAATAGGTCGTAGGAATCACTTCCTATCCTCTGGCTCTTATTGATCCATTCATCTAGTGATTCCCCTTATATCGAATCTCCTCCCATCAGTGAAAGTTTGTAACGAGCAACAAGCCCTAGCTGAGGTGACAGCGGGCTATTGCTCCATTGTTGCCCCTTGACCTAGTAGTTGCTCTATAAGATCCCCTCCTAGGACCCCTGCTAGTTTGAGCGGTAACAGTGACTCCACTTTTAATGACTGAGTAAGAGACTTCCCTAATGGCTTCATGGTTTGTCTCAGAGGTGGCAAGTTGCAAAAGATAGAGCATTCAAGTAAGCCTATGGTTGGGTGGAAAGTGGCTCACCCTTCATCAATTCAAACTCAACAAATTTCCTTTAAACCCCAGATAACTAAGAGCTTGCACAAATAATGCAAGCAGTTATGTATCATGATCAGATAAGTGCCCTTGCAGAATTCAAATCTATAATGTACATTATGTTCAATGAAATAGAAATGGTGCTGATAAATTGTGTATATGTGTGTGTTTTCCTACTGAATTGTATGTGATTTTGTAATGTAAATTGAAGAATGGTCACTTTATGTAATGGGTTATTGAACCAAGATCTCATTTAAATCAATAGTAACTTGTCTAGCCATTATTTATGGCTGTAATAAGTCTTTTGGGCAAGGAAGATGTTATGGCTGAGAAGACAGGGGTTGTTAACCCCTTGGCCTCTTGGACAACTAGGATGGCTGAGGAGTTCGAGAAGACTCCCAATAAGTCACAACGATGAGAGCTAGGTCTCCTCCAGATAGACCAAAGAAGCTTTGAATCTGTTGCTTATGAGCAGAGAGTATTGTTGATGAAGTGGACCTAAATGTAAGAGTAAATGCCTTGGTTTTAGAGTGAAGACTCGGAGAAAAGAGGCTTCACAGAACATCTGATATAAGGTGTCAATGAGTTCACTGAAGAATTCTTGATTTGGTGAAATCTGTGAAAAGGTTTGATTAGTCCTTGATGGCCTTTAGAATAAATGTGAATGCTAAGGATAGCTGTGGGGAACAATTGTGTGGTTAAATAATTGATATGTATCCCTATCTTGAGATAAGAAGACTTGGAGGTCTTCTTGTGTTTGTGCCTTAGAAGGAGTCTGCTCCATGTAAAGTGGGCCTTGGTATCTGGCCCTTTAGCTGATGTTGTATTGAGTTGTAAGCCCTGAGTTTATCTGATTTGATAACGAGTGAGGGGTTTCACTCTATTGGACAAACTATGAACAATGGCATTATTTTGACTCCTTGAAGAAAAAGCCTGGCTAATTTGGCTGTGGATTACAAAAGTTTGGAATGCCTTACAGGCTGTAGGCTAAAGAGGATCTCAACCTCATTCGAGGGATTTGGGTAAGTACCTGCCCTGTCGGAGTCGGATTCAATCACTGGAAGCAGGCTTGAAAATCGGAAGACTATAAAATTCAGGAATTGAAGCTTTAGCCTTGGCCTTTGGTTGCATGGACTGACAGTGGCCATGACCAAGGGGCAGCATAGAAAACTTAAAAGGGGCTTTAAAAGGTGGATGTCCCAGATATTCGGATATCCAAGCATCCAGAAGTTTCATTATGCACGTAAGTCCAGCAAAGTCCGGAAGCCCCCAATATCTGGATATCCGAACATCCAGCAGTTTGAGGGCATCCAGAAGTTTGACAAGTGCAGAAGTCCAAGGGCATCTGGGAATTCGTTAAGTGTGGAAGTCTAGGCATTCAAGAAAAATTTAAATGCCAACCCTTTGAAAAACCTAGATCTGGATGCCAGTTGGACAGACCACATGGTTGTTACATTGAATCCACGTGGAAAAACCCCAAGCCGTGCAGTGAGCCAGGAAGAGGTGATGTGGCTGCTAATGCATGTCACTGCTGACATGGCAGTATGGACCCGTCGAGGTGACATGGCAGCTGATGTGTTGCTATTGACATGGCAATTTGTGTCACTACTGACGTGGCAATATGGATGACTATTGGTGATGTGGCATGCTGATATGGCAGCTAGGCATGGCACGAGGAACTGATGTGGTACATGTCATGGCGAGTGGCATGGAGACCAGAACTCCGAAATATGAAATTTTCAGGAAGAAAGGCCTTTTTGGGATTTTCCAAATATTGTAAGTTCTGAATATCTGAAAGTGTAGAGGTTTGACCACATTGACAATGCCCACATGGTATGATGATACGTAATGAATGATGTGGCATCTGAGGCATGATCATGCCGTGGTGGAGATCTAGGTAGCAGTCACCAAGGATGATGACATGCAGGCCGAGAGTCTAGAGTCTGGAATCTGGATTTTTATTTGGATGTGATTTTTGAAATTTCCCAAATTGCAGATGCTTTGGATATTTGAAAGTCCAAATATCCAAAAGTTTGACAGTTGACGAGCACCTCACCAAAATCAGATATCCAGGAATCCAGAAGAACAGATATCTAGGAATCCCAAAAAATTAGAAAAGGGATTATGCTAAGGTGTCCGACTTGCCTGACTTGCAAATGTGACGCTCTGCAGAGTGATATGTGTGAGGATTGCCACGTGTCAGATGATGTGTCAGCTATACAATATGCTAATACAGCATATATGGCAAATCTTCTTAGGGCCATAACTTGGTGTCCAAAGCTCAAAATGAGATGAAATATATATCATTAGAAAGCTCTCAACAAGCAAAAGACGATGGTGGCCTCAAAAAAGAGAATTGAGATGGTTAGAAGAAGAAGAATTGTAATAAGTTAATAACCCCATCTATAAGTTGACCAGGGAGGTTAGGTCTAGATACCTCGTACCCTCAAAAAGTTACAAAGGGGACTGGCGTGTTACAAGAACAAATGGGTGAATGTTTCCTTAGCTCTCTCACTAAGGGCACGCCAAGATGGACCCCGTATTTCCCTTTTTCGTATGTTATCAGAAGTCAGTTATTACCATCTAAAAAGGTCTAACGAAAAAAATAGTTATCTTTGGGAGTATGTCCAAGTCCCAAATTTTGTTCCATATTGGTGATTTCCAAGGGAGAGGAAGAGCTGATATTTGATGCAGGTACCCATATATCACAATGTACTCTTCTAAATCAACCCACCCCTTGTGATCCCTGCTATGAAGGTCCCATAGTGCACATCCATTAAGGGCTAAGAGGAATTTGGGAACTGAAGGGTGAAGCTGCACAAATGGATTTCCAATGTTCCAACCTTTCCATTACGTGAAGTTTCAAACCACACAAAAAAAAAAAAGAACAAGAAGGATTGGCAATTGCTATCCATCCAATGCTAACGAGGAAAAAAAATTGAGTTATGAATTAGTGGTTTTCTCCCCATAATACTATCACTCCATATCTGAATTTCTTTAGCATTGCTCGGATTCCAGGTGCATCTAGATCAGATTACTGGAACTGCTACTTTTAAAAGGTTTCACCATTGGGGGCCTCTTTGGTTCTTCTCTACAAAATCTATACATCTTTTTATGCTCCCTCTAAAGTATTTTTTCCATAGAACATTTTTCCCACCAATCTGCTTTGCCTGTAATAAATTCCCATACCAGTTTTGCACACAGCCAAGTTCATAAAAGATGGATCTTTTATCCCCAGTACCCCTCTATCTTTTGCGGCCCTTACAGTCTTCCAGTTGACCAAGTGAAACCTCTTAGCATTAGATTTCCCCCATAGCCATAGAAACTTCTTAAATTCCTTACCTATTTGTTGCATGACTCCAACAGGGACCAACATTGTTGTACATTGATAGATTGGATGTGCAATGATGTCGGCTTTAAGACCAATTTGATGAACAGAGAAATTGCATAATTCTAGAGGTAGAAGTTAGTACCTGGGGACTGATATCCAGCCTAACACTTGACATTTATAGTTATTGATCAAGCCACTCAATGCACCTGTGAATAGCTTCAAGACTTCATTGAATCTCCCTGCAATTATTATTGAAGCCCCTCCTAATAGCAAGGTGCCATCCACAAAGCCCCTTGGGGGTAGCTCACTTGGCAAAGCATGTAAACATTTTATGTAAAATATTGCGAGGTCTTTGGTTCAATCCCCCCAATTAACTTGTGTCCACATTAGGGGCAAGCGTGGTGCACCTAATGATTATAATGGTAGAAGATGGAATTGACCCCATACCATGCACGTATGAGACTACCCCAGTCGTCGATTCCACTAGTCACAAAGAAAAGGTGCTATTAAAAAATTGGGAGTGGTTTACGCTCTTGACTCCTCTCACTAGATCTCTAGAAGATTCCCAGTTATCCTCTCCACCAACTTCCTGCTCAAAGAGTCTAGCAAAATGATATAGAGAGATGGCATGAGAGGACAAACCTTGCCATTAACAAATTGGGAGGGGTTTAAACTTTACACTCTTGAATCCTCTCACTGGATGTCTAGAAGATTCCCAGTTATCCTCTCCACCAACTTCCTGCTCAAAGAGTCTAGCAAAATGACATAGAGAGATGGCATGAGAGGACAAACCTTGTCTAAGACCTCAACCATCTTGAAAAAACAATGTTGGCCTCCTGTTGACCAAGGAAGCAATCCATGGAGCATTTATGCGTGTTGTCATCCATTTGATGGAGGGGTTGAAGCCAAATTTAGTCATTACTTCAGAGAAGGAATGCCTTAATCAAATGCATTAGCCATACCTAGTTTAGTGAGCTCTCCTTTTTTGTTTTTCTCCACACTAGAATGGATAACTTCTTCCACCAACATGACATTGTCCACAATTTACCTGTTGTGCATGAATCCACCTTAATTTTTCGAGATGACTTTGGGAGAATTCTCTTCATTCTAGTGGCTATTATCTTTGTCATGATTTTATGTGACAAGTTACATACAAAGATAAACTGAAACAATGAGAAGGAAGAGTGGTTTGTCTCTTTCAGAAATAAGACGTTTTAACATATTGGCGCATCCTTTTCAAATCAATCTTGGCTCCAAAAGTTCTGAAAAACATATTGAAAATTCGTCAAGCGCGAGGGCTTTGTCGGGCTATAGATTTTCATATGGCATTATATGTTTCACCTTCTTCAATCAGTTTCAACAGTTCTGCATTATCCTCTAGTGTCAATCGTTGGAATACTTTCCAGCAATGTTGTCAATTATGCAAGGTTGGCTCCAACCTCTTCTATAAAGAGAACGATGAAGTGAGTTAGTGCCACATCTATTAATCCTTGGAAGTCAGTGATCTTTGATTTGTCATCTAGCACAATTTATTTGATTTTATTTCTTACTACTCTGGCCCTTGCTTGCTTGCGAAAAAAATTTCGTATTTTTGTTCCCTAATTTTAACCACATGATTTTGGACTTTAGCCTCCATGTCCCTTCCTCAACCCTTAATGCCTTTTGTAGCTTTCGTTGGATCATGGCTTTTGAAATCTGTAGATAATTGGTAATTTCTTGTCTCCATCTTTGTTTAAGTGTGTCACTAACCTAGGCTTTAAAGACTTTATTTTCTTGGCTTGGAGATGGGTGAGAGGATTTTTCACAGGCTTTTAGCACTGCCTTAACGGATTTAAGCTTTCGTTCCCAGATATAAACTAGGAGCATTCGATGCAAACTCCCCATGTCTCATTGATCAAGCTTGGAACCTCAATGAATTGAAGCCAAAGATAGTTATAACATAATGGAAGGGGCCCATAATCTGATGATTATTGAATATGGAGGGTGATTGGCTTGTGATCAGAGACAACTAAAGCAATATTTTGATATTTTACAAGATAATCTTGAAGCAGAAGATTGGTATGCACCAAAAATTTTGATATTTTACAAGATAAGGTTTGCCACAATGTGTCCAAGCCCTAGTCTCTTGTTGGTCCAAGTATGTTTACCCGAGGATGGTTTAATATCCATCAGATCCCAATTAGCTATCATCTCCTCCATCTAATCTCAAAAAGGATCTCTAATAATGCTACCTGCTCTTTTTTCTCTGTTGTTGAAATCCACATTAAGTCACTTGCCACAATACTATTGCTTGTGTACTATGTCTTGCAACATTGGTAGCAACCTCTAGCAAATATCCTTTTCCATATATGCTACATGCGTATAAATGAAACACATTGAATTGCTTACCACATCAAATATGGGTGAATCTAGATATCAACCAATGCTAAGTTTGATGTGTGCAGCTTAGATGTAGGATAGATCTATTCCAAAGGGTACACAGCCCCCCAGAAGTGCCTCTTGAACTTACCAATAAACCCTCGCATGTTCTCCATTGCTACTTACAAGTCTTCAGGGCTTCCAAAGCATCCATTTTGGTCTCTTGAAGAAGTAGGATGTGTTGAGAAATCTAGGGCATAGCAATTAGATGATTTATCTTGTAATGATAACTACTTGTGAACGCTTTTCTTGTAATGATAACTGCTTGTGAACGCTTTTAACTTCTTTAGATTAGGATCTTCTCTTTTCTTAGATTATTATAGTGTTCTTCTTCATCAAACAACTACCAATGCATAAACAATAAAGAGACAAGAGACACAAAATGTAGGCAATCAGCTAGGGCCAAAACCTCTCCAACTTGAGAGGAAAACCTAAACGAATTCTTCTTATTATAGAGACTTCAATTGACGAATACCAAGACCATGACCAAGACCCTTGACACAACAACCTCTCCAAGACCAAGTCACAAGGCTTCTTAATTTGACCTATTCTTCTCCCTTGAGTCAACGATGGTCAAATTGCTTGCTTCTCCCTCTTCCTCGGCTACCCTTCAAATCTCAGCTTCTTAGATCAGACCTGCAACTTTTCAGCCCTACTTCAGAAACCCTAGTTTTAGTATTTGAGATAAAATATTATCTCTCAACTTCCTTCACTTGAGATGGAGACTATTCCTTCCTTCACTCGGTTAGAGGATCCACATGATTTCCTTCTAAACTTGTCTTCTCAAGATGACTAAAATATCTCAGCCCTTACTACAGATGACAACCCTATATCCTCGCACGTGTGGAGGTATTAGCCCAAAAACAGATCCAAATAAACTCGGTTGTCTCCCTCCTTTTTTCGTTTGGTGATAGACTTCTCTTTTGTGATCTTCGCACCTTTTCTCATTCATAATGCCTTGACCGAAATTGTGTACTCCAAATGAAAGTCGTGCTACCTAATTCTAGTGTTTTGTCCATCAAATAAGTCGAATGTGCCATTGGTAAGCCGACATGTCTTCTAAGGAGCATCCTTTTCTTCTTTTGAAGGACGACATGAGGAGGAGCTTGTGACAAGGTCTTGGAGGGTTTATGACATAATTAAATTTGCTTTTTACAATGTGTAATATGCCCAAAAGGGTCTTCAAACTTTGACAATGACTCTATAGACTTTATGACAATGACCAAACCTAATAGCTCTCAATGGGAGCTTCTACCAAAATTAAAATTCCTTGAGCATGAAACCCATGACTCAAGCATTACAAAAATAATTTTATTTTCTCCTTTACATCAATTACATAAAATCATGATTACACATGTCATTATGAAGACCGAACCTAGTTACACTTTTCAACACTCCCTCTTAACTAGGGAGGTATTCATAATCCATACAAGGTACTTAGACATTCTCAATCTAAAGAATTTTCATAAGAAGAGTAGGATTGGTAACCCATCTTTATAGCATCATATCAACCAGCATTGTCACATAGCAAGGCCTTGACTAATAGCTCTATTTCTCTACAAGATCAAAGTTCAATGTTGGCGACACTGATGATGTATAGACACCCTCATCATTGTCTCTCTTGGAACATACCCTACCCAAGTTCTCAAAGTGTGTTCCAATAAGACTATTCTTATCTTGGATTCCCAATCCTCAAAGAATATATGTCCTCTACGACTACTCTTATCTTGGATGCCCTAACTCATCCTCAAAGAGTATCAGATGCCAAATGTTTACCCAATCCTCCATTATGTCTTCCCAAGTGAAGACAAGAATGATGTGTCTATCTCTCCCTCTCAACTTCGGGAGGACATACCCATTCCACTGAAGGAACGTACCCATTCCTATAAAAGGAATGTACCCAAGCTCCCTCTTAAATAGGGACTTGACCAAGGACTTGCTTCCAACAACTCTCTAGGTGGAGATCATGGGACAAAGAGTTGCTTGCGCAACTCCTTCCTTTGATGTCATGAATTTTTCTTCTTTGTCAAGGAGTCTACATTTTACAGTACTTCTTCGTAGGGCATAGACCATCCATCACTTTCATCCATGAGTCAGTCATGTCATCATTCCTTTCATTGGAAAGTGATCCATTAGTCCATATTTGGTCCTCCTTCATGCTTTGTTGCCTTCTTCATGCCATGTTTTCTTAAGGATCTTTCATCCAACTACATGGTCATTAGTTGTGGAAGACATCCACAGCTCTTCCCTTGGCAGCCCTGCATAAGCCCATTCGGATATCATTCAAAAATAATAAATGAACATTAAATCAAAATTACCTTTGTGATGGTCTTTCAACATGCAATCTTCTAATTTTGCATCAGCATCCTGCATACATATTGACACATCTCCAAACGATATATACTGTCAAGGGTCTCTTTCCTTTTCAGACTCCATCAGTCTTCACATCTTTCATGGAGATATACTAGTCAAATCTTCCAGTTTTAGGATGTTGATTGCCTTCTTCATGGTTGCATATTCCACGATCTCTTTCCTTCTTTCTTCACATGTTTTTCTTCCTAGGAACTTTTAATCAAAGTTCCTCCAACCACTGTCAGCCACCTCATATTTCATATAAGGACTTATTATGTTGGTTTCATCTAGTTAATGTGTGACCCATGCCTTGTTGCATCTTCTAAGGAGGAGATCCTTTCTTTTGATCATGCTCTCGAGATAGAGAATTTATCCATGTTACCTGCAACCTTATGACATGACTCTACAATATCGAATACCAACATACATACCTCATGTTTCCTTTAGGTCATCCAAAATTCCTTAGCAGCTTCCTTGATTGAAAGAACTTCAATCCCTTGATCGGCTTCACTTCTTTTGTCATCATACCATCATCTCGTGAATTCCCACAAGATGGAATTCTTGATGAATCCCTTGCTTTCTTTTGATTGGTGAACCTTTCAATGAAGATTCCAATAGAGGATCTTGAGTATCCTCATCCAGCAAATGTTCCCTTATTTGTGCTAGATGACCCTTTTCTTCTTTTTCCCATAAGTGCCACTTGTGTTTCTAATGAGGTTACCAAGAGCTATATCCTTCCATAGGTGACTACCGTAGACTTATATCGGCTATTTTCTCTATGATCACGAGCTCTTGCTTTTAATGCTTCTATGATGCCATGATGCATCCTATCATTTTTCTTAGTGATTCATTATAGCCATATCTTACAACAAAAGACTCGAAAACAGGAACTTGAAAAGAACTAGGTAAGGAAGATTATCTTAAATATAGTAGAGATCTTTTACTTCCTCTTTCGTGGACTTCTTCTTTTCAGCTTCCTCCACTTCTTCAGTGATATGGGCTTCTTCTCTACCTCTTTTGTTATTGTCCTTCTTGAACTTAGGACAATCTCTTTTGTAATGCCCAGATTCTTGACATCCATAGCATTGAATTTTAGCCATGTTCCTCTTCTTTTTTCTGAGGACCAAATTTGCTAGACTTTCCTCTTCTCTTTGTCATAGCAGCATATGCTTGATTTTGCTCACTTGATCCCACATCAGTCTTTGCCTTTAGTCTGGCTTCTTCAATTTTGCATAGAGATCATAGATCATGGAATGGAGTAGCTTCTTTCTTCCCATAAATACTTGAAGTAAAGTTGCCCCACTCCTCTGGTAGTGCATTTAGTACTACAATGGTCATCTCCTTATCAGACATTATTTCACCCAGATCTTGAAGTTCATCCCTTATTTCAGATATCCTCATAAAGTACGAGGCTATTCCTTCTTCTTTTGAAATCATTAGATTGTAGAGTTCTTTTCTTAGAGAGATAACTTCTCCTACAATGCTTACAGAAAATAACTCTACCAATTTGTCATATATTTCTTTTGAGGTGTCAAGTTTAGATACATATGGAATGAGGGAATCCTTGATGGATTCTATGAGAATCCTTTGAGCCCTCACTTACCCTTTCATAAACTTTGCAAGTGCTTGAGCATTCTTCTTTCGATCGTTTGGTGATAGATCCTTTGACATGAACCACCTCATTTTCAATGAGATTCAGATCTGTCCTCTACTTCCATGCAAGATAGTTTGAAGCCCCAACCAATTTGTCGCCTTCCTTGCAAAAAGACATTTTGACAAATTTATACATAAATATACTTACTTGTGAAGATGCTTCTTCCACTTGTTCCCTCCTTGAATTTTGATGATGATATAGTTAATAGAGAGCTTCTCCTTGATGAAGATAGTTCTCTTCAAGAATCATCCTTGACCTTACAAAGAGGGAGATCACTTTAGATCCTTTGATAGCGATGTCCTCATTGATAATGATGACTTCTTGATGATGTCTTGATGCTTCTTGGATGATCTTCTTCAATGGTAAGGACATTGCTTCAACGAGGGGGAGATTGCCTTAGAACCTTTTGAAGATGATGACAACCCCCTTGATCTTGCTTCTCTTGGATGAATAGCCTTCAAGATGCTTTAATTAGAAAGTCTCTTTAACTTGAGTAGGGTCTATGTGGTCTTTTGAGGATCCCAAGACTTCTTCTGGTGTAGACTTCTTCTTTGATATAGGGTTTTGACACTTCTTTGTAGATCTTGACTTCACTTTGATATCCTTCGAGATTTCATCCTTGAGTGCTTGTGTGTCCCTTGATGAGATGCCTTTCCTTGATTTGTCACCTTAGCTCTGATACCATGTTGAGAAATCCAGGGCATAGCAATTAGATGATTTCTCTTGTAATGATAACTGCTTGTGAATGCTTTTAACTTCTTTAGATTAGGATCTTCTCTTTACTTAGATTATTATAGTGTTCTTATTCATCAAATGGCTACTAATGCATAAACAATAAAGAGCCAAGAGACACAAAATGTAGGCAATCGGCCAGGGCCAAAACCTCTCCAACTTGAGAGGAAAACCCAAACAAATTCTTCTTCTTATAAAGACTTCAATTAACAAATACCAAGACCATGACCAAGACCCTTGACACAACAACCTCTCCAAGTCCAAGTCAGAAGGCTTCTTAATTTGACCTCTTCTTCTTCCTTGAGTCAACGATGGTCAAACTACTTGCTTCTCCCTCTCACTCGGCTACCCTTCAGATCTCGGTTGTGAAAAATCGGTGACCTGATTCCAACTGCAGCAAACTGATGATATTTCTCCTATTAGTTAAATTCCTTTAAACAAATTATTTGCAGTTTTCTATAGCAAATATCGAAATACATACACTGCAACCTACACAAAATAAATACTGCAGAAACTAAATACTGCACTAGAGAGACATAAACACACACACATTTACACAGTTGTTTTTAGACAATGTCCCCGGAAAAAACCCAACTTGGGAAAACTGGTACAACAGCTGAGGGTTTTATTATTATGCGGTAATTTCTGAGTACAAATCGTTATATGCCCAAACTGGGAATCTGATACAGAGAATAAACTGGCAAAGAGTTAGTGAGAAAAATATCACATTGTTTCTAGAGATCTAACACTTATTAGGCTCTGGAAGGCTAGCCCCATGTTGCCTCTACACAGCCTCTACATCAACCTACGTAGATCTATGTCACAATCTCTGGGCTCTGTCACCTCCTCCTCTAATCTCCTGTTGTCTGGAAATTCGACCATCTGGCCCTCTAGCCTCACACCCCGGCTTTTGGCACTAGATCTTGACTCTCCCAACTGAATTTCAAATTCCTCTGAAGCTCTACGTGGCATTGCGTTGCCTCTTTGAACCTCTCTATCCCTTCTTTGCCTTGCACTCTCCGGATCTGGAAAACTCTCCTCTGAACTACTATCCCTACCCCTCATTGCAAGAAGATCACTTGATCTCTCGCTGGCAACTCAACGCTACTACTCTTGAGAAATTCAATCTCTTGATCTCTCTCACTCGATGTGTTCTCCAAGTGCACATCAAGCTCCTTCTTATAATCTCTCCTTGGAGCACCAATGGCCAAGATTAAAACATAATCAAAGGCTAAGATTAACTAGGAGTCGATCCTTGTCTTCTTCTAGAAGATTCACACCAAATTTAATTTATACCCTTTAATTAACTAGATTTCCTAAGTTTAAGCTTAGGGAACCATTTTAAAAAGTTAATTATTTTAATTAAATCATCGCTAGGTGGAATTTTCCCAAATGATTTATGGGTATTGGAGAATGCATGTGTCTTAGCATTTGCAAAATCTTGAGGCTGGAGCACATCCAATGCTACAAAAATCAACACTCCCTCTTAGCGAGGAATGTGCTCTAGTGCTACAACACACTGAAGCATCACTCTATCTCTGCACCATCTCCTATTGTGTTATTGATGTCTGGCTGCTGCTGTCCACCAACCACTCCGCAACTCTGATTGTTGCATCCGTGCTAATATTAGCCCTACTGAACTGCTACCAACACTGCATCTGCACTGCAACCTTCTCCATCTGTTGTTGTTGTTGCTGCAACTGCAACAACTACAACGAAAAAGCATCCAAAACACTGAACCAATTGTGGTTAGTATGATGCATCCATTGTCCGAGTTCTAATTGCTGCTAGCCTTTGTGCTGTCACTAAAGCCTCTACGTTATTGTTGACTCTGCACTGTTGCCAACTCTTCTCTGCGTTGCTCAGTCTCTAACCTGCTACTAGCTACTATATCTGTCACTCTGGCACTTGACTGCACCAACTACCACTGATCCATCCTGCCACTGTATGTCTTGGGCTCTTGTAGCAAGGTACTGATTCATGAGGTGGACCTCCTCAAGAACCCTGCCCAATCTATAGCTCTTTGGGGCTACAACTCCAAATCACCTCACCTCAGCCCTGGAGATAACTCGGCGATCATGGCAAACTCTTCCTCCAATGTGGAGGACACCCTGTCGATATCAACTGATGCAGCCTGTTAATCCTGCTTCTCTTCTTTGTCCTTCTTTCTAAGAGGACAATGAGTGTTGTAGCGACCCAGCTCGCCACACCTGAAGCACTTGATCTTCGAAATGTCCTTTCTTTTGCGTTGCTCCTACTACCCCTTTGACGCAAGGGTCACATCCTCCTCTTCCTTCACTTTCTTCGTCCCACTGCTATTGCTACCACTGATGGTGGCCTTCACCAAATCACACCTTATCTCCTCCTGCTGCAGATCAGCCCAAACACGTTCCCAATCCAACAGTTTTTCTCTGTCCAAGATACTCTCGAAGAAAACTTGTCAATCTTCAAAAACATTGTTCAGCACTAATCGATCAAAATTTGTAGGTTGAGGCATTAATCCTACCAAAGCCAGCTGGTCCCAGACACCCTAAGCCTTAGTAAGGAAGGGGTCTACACGCTCCCCTTTTTGCATCCTCGTGCATCTCAGCACCTCCTCCAAGTACATCTTCCGCTGCTCGGAAGATCCTTGGTATAGCATAGTTAATGCCTCCCACATCTGTAGGGAAATATCCTTGCCAGCTATGTGAGATACCACATGATCTCGAACTCCATCGAGAATGAATCTCTTAGCTCTCGCCATATCCTTCTTGTACTTCTTGAGCGGATCTGCAACGGCGGGTACAGCTACCACACTATCGACATAAGTTTTAAGATCATGCTCATCTAGAAGGCAAGAAATCCTAGCCTTCCAAATCACATAGTTGGAGGCTCCATCCAACCGATCTTGATCTCTCAACTTAGTTGATGCCATCTCTCCTGAAAAAATCAAATTGCTTCCTCTTCTCCTCTACGCAGTTGCTACCCAACTATTTGCACTCCCTTCTGGAGTGAGAAAACTCGCACACAACTACTGCTGCTCTACTAGGAAAATTCGAACTTCTTGGCTAGAAGTCCTCTGAGGAAGGATTTCCCTCAGTATGTGCTCTCCTCTCTTTCTGACGCTATTCTGCCAACAACTACTGCAAAATAACTGCGTCCCAACTGAAGATATTCTCTGCAAGGAAAAATACACTGCTCCTTTCTGCCTCTAGAAAGCTCTGATTTGGAAAATCGAATTTCTCTGTCAACTCACTCAGAAAAAATTGATCTTTTCTTCAAAACTCAACCTCCTTGGCCCAAGGACTATGTTGCCTTTGGGGTTTCGTACTGCTGCCGAGGAAGAAATTTGAACCCCCTTCTTACTTTCTGCTCTAAGCTCTCCAGCTTACGATCTGCACTCTAATACCATGTGAAAAATTGGTGAACCGATTCCTACTGCAGCAAACTAATGATATTTCTCCTATTTGTTGAATTCCTTTAAACAAATTACTTGCAATTTTCTATAGCAAATATCAAAATACATACACTGCAACCTGCACAAAATAAATATTGTGGAAACTAAGTACTACACTAGAGAGAAATAAACACATACACATTTACACAGTTGTTTTTGGACAATGTCCCTGAAAAAACCCATCTTGGGAAAATCGGTACAGCAGTTGAGGATTTTATTATTATGCAGTTGTTTCTGAGTACAAATCATTAGATGCCCAAAATGGCAATTTGATACAGAGAATAAACTGGCAAAGAGTTAGTGAGAAAAATCTCACATTGTTTCGGGAGATCCGACACTAATCAGGCTCTAGAAGGCTAGCCCCACACAGCCTCTGCGTCAACCTACGCAGATCTGCATCACAATCTCTGGGCTCTACGTCACCTCCTCCTCTGATCTCCTGTTGTCTGGAAATTCGTCCCTCTAGCCCTCCGATCTCACACCCCGGCTTCTGGCACTAGATCTCAAATCTCCCAGCTAAATTTCGAACTCCCTCTGAATCTCTACGCTACCTCTCTTAACCCCTTTATGCCTTCTCTGCCTTGTGCTCTCTGGATCTGGAAAACTCTCGTCTGAACTACTATCCCTGCCCCTCACTAGAAGATCACTTGATCTCTCTCTGTTAACTCAGCGTTGCTACTCTTGAGAAATTCGATCTCTTGATCTCTCTCACTCGATGTGTTCTCCAAGTGCCCATCAAGCTCCTCCTTATAATCTCTTATTGGAGCACCAACGGCCAAGATTAAAACATAATCAAAGGCTAAGATTAACTAGGAGTTGATCTTCGTCTTCTTCTAGAAGATTCACACCATATTTTAAAAAGTTAATTATTTTAATTAAATAGTCTCTTGGTGGAATTTCCCCAAACGATTTATGGGTATTGGAGAATGCATGTGTCTTAGCCTCTCTGCAAAATCTCGAGGCTAGAGCACATCTAATGCTACAGAAATCAACATCGGCTTCTTAGATCAGACCTGCAACTTTTCGACCCTACTTCAAAAACCCTAGTTTCAGTGTGAGATAAATATTATCTCTCAACTTCCTTCACTTGAGATGGAGACTATTCCTTCCTTCACTCGGTTAGAGGATCCATATGATTTCATTCTAAACTCGTCTTCTCAAGACAACTAAAATATCTCGGCCCTTACTACAAATGACAATCCTATATCCTCACACGTTTGGAGGTATTAGAGAATTTTTCGGAGAAATCACATTGAAGATTTTGGTTCATCTTCAAGACACGATGAAGAAACAGATCTAGGAAGAGGGTTAAATAGGGAGACAGGGCAACCTAACAGCTAGAAGATAACAGCTATATTTGATCGGGGGAGGTAAAAGGGTAATGTTTAATAATATTTAGATAAATTTTATTAATTTATTGATTGTTTATTTTATAAAATATAAATATATATATTTTTATTTATCAACTTAATAACGGCTGCCACGAAGCCGATTTCATCAGTAGGAGGAAGCCCCATGAACCTTGATAAAATAAACAACCAATAAATTAATAAAACTTATCTAAATATTATTAAACGTTACCCCTTTACCTCCCCCAATCAAGTATAGTTGTTATCTTCTAGTTGTTATGTTGACCTGTCTCCCTATTTAACCTTCTTCCTAGATCTGTTTCTTCACCGTGTCCTGAAGATGAACCACACTCGTTGGTTCGAAATGCGTCGACCAAAATCTTCAATGTGATTTCTCCGAAAAATTCTCTATACATTATGATATAGATGACAGAAGCTTGAATTCGAAGATCCAAATAAACTCAGTTGTCTTCCTCCTCCTTTGCTTGGTGATCTGATAAGACTTCTCTTTTTGTGATCTCCGCACCTTTTCTCATTCATATTGCCTTGAACGAAATTGTGTACTCCAAATGAAAGTTGAGTTGCCTATTTATAGTGTTTTGTCCATCAAATAAGCCGACTTGTACCATTGGTAAGTCGACTTGTTATCCAAGGAGCATCATTTTCTTCTTTTGAAGGCCGACATGAGGAGGAGCTTGTGACAAGGTCTTGGAGGGTTTATGGCATAATTAAATTTGCTTTTTACAATGTGTAATATGCCCAAAAGGGTCTTCAAACTTTGACATTGTCTCTATAGACTTTATGACATGATGACCAAACCTTATAGCTCTCAATGGGAGCTTCTACCAAAAATAAAATTCCTTGAGCATGAAACCCATGACTCAAGCATTACAAAAATAATTTTATTTTCTCCCTTACATCAATTAATAAAATCATGATTACACATGTCATTATGAAGACTGAACCTAGTTACACTTTTCAACAGGATGAAGGGTTGTTTTGAACTTACTAGATCATTTACGGTTACTTTGATTTTATTGACCAAACCTCTACAATTCTACGAGATGATCATCATTATTTAGATTTTTTATTGCCACCTTTTGGTGACCCACTACCACCTGGAATCTTTGTTGACCTTGTTCTAGGAGCTAGAGACTTTTCAATTGTGGTTTGTGTCCCCATCATCTTGTCCCTATTGGATGCTTCTTCCTTTTTTTCCTTTGTCGTTTTCCTACCATACATCTTTAAGGTCTTTTCTTATGGAATCTCTTCTCCAATTAATAATTCTTTGTTGTGCTTATGCCTCCTGGAGAATGTTGCAAATTCAAGGTATTATTGACTTCATCTAACATGTCTGAAATCTTATCCTCATCTTCTAGAGGGGAAAACTTAGTAATCTCTAAAAATTGTAGTTGTTATCCTTGAAGCCAACAAGGGGATTACCAACATTTATGAGGTTACTTCTTGTGGCAGTACTTCAAATCTAATCTATGGCTTCAATGGGTGCCCTTCCTCTTTTTGAGTTAGTGACTTTGGCAACCTAGAAGTGCACAAACTTAAGGTATTGCTTTTGCCTAGAGGGTTCAAAACACTTCAAATAGCTTTTGCCTAGAGGTTGTCGATACCTTTTATATTTGAACCTTTTACTTTATCTTTTCTTGAATATAATAATAACATTTCACATGGATATAAAAGGAAATCTTCTTTTCTCCCCACCTTACTATCATTCGCATTCCGTGTAAATTGTTTGCATTCCATGTAAATATCACACCCCTCTTTCGCATCATATTTTCAACAATTATACACTTAGTTGATTTCTTGAGTCTCATTTTAGAGAAGTGTTGTTTTGACTCATTCCGCATTCTGCATCCAACATAGTCTCCAGATTCCGCATCCGACATAGTCTTTGTGTTCTGCATCCTACCTTCCCCATCCTTCATACATCAGATAACTCACACTTAAACATATCACTTTCCCACTGTGCAACCTTTTAACAATTAAAGTTTCTATTCTCGAGGTCATTTATGATGTATTTATAGTTCACATTGCACAAGATAAGGACAGTTGTTTGAAGTAAATAAGACTTAACAGTTGCACTTTCCCATAAATCCTTCTCACACAAATGACAATTACTATTGATGGTTTGTGTGCATTATGCAACAAGTGTACACATCAAAAAGATAGTTTAAGGATTAGTATTGATCTCTCACCCGCCTATCAAACAAAAGGCATGATTTATATCGATAATCCCCACACACATATACCAAAGCCTATCAGACGTGAAGATGGCGAACAAAAAGAAGATAGAGCTATTCTGCAAAGATACCACTAATTCCTTTGTTTTGGGAAACAAATATTTCCAATTGTCACTTATAAGGGGTACTCCAGTCGCTCTCCAAAGGAGAAGCTTTTTAACAAAGATTAGACATCCAACACAGCCAAATCTAGTTGCATGCCTAAAGTATTCGACTTTAGAGAACTTGTTTCCTGGTGTGTAAGCATATTTGATTCTAAACATAGGATGATTCAAGTCAAGACAAGTAGAAGAACTCATGTTCTTTTAACAACAAGCATATTCAGAAGAATGTTACAACTACAAACTACAAATAAAGTCCTTGGACTCTTTAAGCAGACTCTTTTCCTTGATTCACAGGCTGGTGGAATGAATTTGTTTAAAAAAGTTCTAGCTCAACCATTTGGAATGTCGATTAATCTCTCTCAAATTGATATATGCATGTTAGTTGAACCTTATCAAGACTTCACCTGGGTCTTCTCACAACTTGTCAATCAATACACGACCACTTATATTCCCAGGTATGTTCTATATGTCCTGCACTTCTCCATTCGAATGAAAGTGGTATTCGACTAGGCGCAAATTATCTCGAACAAGATTTCTGACCAACTTTCTTTTTTTCTTCATGACCTCATATTTGGTCTTTAGCATAGTATATTGCAACACATTTGAAGGTCTTCCCTCAAGGGTCAATGTTAATGTTGACGATGTCCTAGTTCAGTTCTATTACCCCGTATTGTGGAGACACAAGGCACCATTCCATTTTAACCAAGTTCAAGATTTATTTGATAAGGAGTTGTGATATATGCTCAATGGAGTAGAACCCAAAAGACTTAGAGATAGCATTAGATTTTCTAGCTGGAAAGGGAATTCATGTATCTGATGAAGAATTCACTCTCATCACACTTTTCAATTTTGAAGGGAAACCTTTCTCCTTCCCCATTTTGTCTATGATAGATATTTTATTGCTGAAGTCTATAAACAATATAAAGTTTGGTCTACTTTCTTTGACAAGAAAAGAAAGTGCCACTTCATTTCTTTACCTTTTAAAGTTGTCAAAATTTCAATTAAAATATTGTCTCATTTGTCTGAGATGGTCAAGTTTTTGAATCCTTTTCATTTGAAAAAGACTAAAGCATACAAGGGTTTTGATCCAAAAGGAACTTTCACAGCTCACCTAGCTTCAATTGGCTATAGTACTTCTTTCATAAGGGCACAAGAAATTAAAAAAGGAGCTAACCATAAAGATCCCACCACAAGCACAACTACTTCTAAGAAAAAGAAACAAATTTACAATGATGATACAAATACATGAGTCAACTCGAACACGTACAAGAAAGACTATCTACGAAAAGATGATGATCAATCTAAACACAGGAAAAGGGGGAAATCTGCAAATACCATTGATGTTGGTTTTGCCATCTCCCCTATGAGAGTTCCTCTTATACCCACAGAAGCCATGAACCCATTGCAGAAAAAATAGAGTAATGAAGGATGTGCAAGAGGTGGTAACAACAGTGATCCCCCTCATTGTCAGCCAGAGAAGACACATATTGTTGCACCCCAAAAAAGAAAGAGAAGAATTAGCACAAAGAGTGCTCAAGGCTATGAGAACCTTGGGGATAAAGTGGCAGAGATTGAAATCAATAATGCCAATTTAGTGCTAGCTTGGGTGGTAATACAAATGGCCGAAAGCCAACAAATTGAAGAGGAGTGGGCCTATTGCCCACCAAAAAGTGGGTAACCCACAAGAGAAATATTTCTCTTCCCTGGACAACCAACCAGCTAGCAACCCTATTGATCAACCCATGACATGATGCCATAGATCCTCTACATATTGCTCTAGTCAAATTCCTTTCTACCATTCGGCATTATTTCTTGAAGGAAGGTGGATCATCAATCAACAGGCACTTTAACCATTTTGTAATCATGTGCTTTTACTTAATGTTTTGGGGCATGCTAATATGAATCAAGGGGTGATCCACATCACTAACCAATCTTCACAGTATTCATGTTCCCTCACTTCACCTGGAAAGTTGGTCTTTGACTTTAGTCCACTAGAACCCTCCTTTGACGCCTTAGGGTTATAAAAAAGATACTATTGGGGAGGCTCTAATTGAAGTAACATGTCCATGATATTCCATACCACTTTCCATCTTTCCCTCTATTCCATATCCATTATTTGGGCTTGTGGTCATTGGTCATGGGGATTGACACCTTCACATCCTCATCCTTGAGTCTAGGCCATAAAACTTTTTCCCTGGAGGTTGATGAAGCTAATAGACAGATAAAAGCAAAAGAAAGCCACAATGAAAGAAAAATATAAAATGCAAAAGATGGTTGGGACAAAATTTAGTGTGTTGGCAAAAGACTAGCATGAGCTCTACCCCCATCACTAGCCATCAACCAATTCCTAGAGCACATGATGCTCCATCCATAAAAAGGAACCCTTGTATTGTCCGAAGTTCCAACCCTAATGAGCGATAAACTGCCTCATCATAGAGGGGGAATAAATGTTAAATCTCTCAAATGCAAGCTTGGACTCTTGAGCTATGCACCCAAATCAAAGCATTATCATAAAAAAAGTAAAAAGTACACCATATGGGATGGAAAAAGCAGGTCGAGGAAAGGGGTAACTCATGCCTCCACTATTGCTCCCTCCTTACATTTATATAGATGTTGGACCACTATAGTTGGTCACTTGACTATGGCACCTAGCCCTAAAGTTGTCAGTTTTTGTAGCATCGGATGGTGTTCTAGTCTTGATAGTTGTCAGAGAGGCTAAGAAACAGTAGGACTCCGTAACCCAGAAAAGTTTTAGGAAAATCCACCTAGAGATGCCTTAATTAAGGTAATTAATCAGTACTTAAATTTTTCCTAAGTCTAACTTGGGAAAAATGATTACTTTACAGTAATTAATTGACGAAGGTGTGATTTCCCTAGAAACTCACACAAATCGACTAGGAAATAATCTTAGCTATTGATTAAGATTTAATCTTGGTTGTTGGAATCCCACATTGAGATTATAAGAAGTCGTCGTTAGGTAGATGGAGGAACACACTTGAGATTGATTTCCTTGGGCAGTTCAATTTTGCAAAGGCAGAGAGGGGAAGAGACAGTGAGTCTGAAGGAAGTCTTTCAGTTCCGGAGAGTCAGCTACAGGAGGGCCAAGTTTCCTCAGTGAGGTTGAGCACTGCTGGCGCAGAAGCTTCAGAGGCAAAGTTTGATTTGGCCAGACAGAGGGTCACTTCAATTGGTGGAGGCCGGGAGAATTTCCAGTAGGAACTAGCGAGTCATTCTCAGAGGATGGATAGGGTAGACGGCTTGATCAGTTGCAGTTCTAGGCAGAGCGTACAAGTGCTTGCACATATTTGACACAGAGGCTATCGCAGGGATTTCGTGGAGCCCATTTGGAGCGAATTTTGGAGCTAGATCAGTGTCAGGTGAGACAAAATTTGTCTCACTAATTTTTGTGGTCAGTTTTCCTATAGAGGATTGCCTTTTTGGGCATCCAGTTGTACTAAGAATTTTCTCACTACTGCTTATTAATAAAACCCTCAATTGTTGCATCGGTTTTCCCACATAGGGTTTTACTAGGGACTTTTGTCCAAAAATAACTGTGTCAATTTTTATGTGTGTTAATAAAACCCTCAGTGGTTGCACCAGTTTTCCCACATTGGGCTTTTCTAGGGACTTTTGTCTAAAAATAACTGTGTCAATTTTTATGTGTGTGCTAACATTCCTCGGTTTCAGTTTATCTTTCGCAATGTTTTTATTTGTGAAGATTGCAGTGATTAATTCGTTGTTGTTGTAGCAATAAACTGCTAAATTAATTATCAGTTAGAAGAATTAATTCCAATTGCTGCAATAGAATTTTAAAGATGAAATTTTCACATGGTATCGAAGCAATTTTTATCAGACGAGGAAGCTCAGAGGCGAAAGAAGAAAATTCACAGTTCAGAGGGAAAAGCAAGACGAATTTTCTGAGAGTTGCGCAATGCCTAGCCAAGTAGTGTGAATTGTTCGACAGTTCAATTTTTCGGTGCAGGGTTGCAGAAAAATTCGACTTGCCAGATTGAGTGATTCCGACAAGCAGAGAAAGTAGTAGTAGCTCAGATTTTCACTAAGCAGATTCCTTATTTGGGTGCAAAAGGGTTTTGCAGCAGTTGCTAGAGCAGAATCAACATCGTGTGGAAGAGAGAACACACGCCGAGAGAATTTTTCTCTGAGGATTTCTAGTTCAAAAATCCAAATATCCAGTTGCAAACGACAATAGCTACAACCTCTGTGGAAAGCGATAACATTGGGAACTCGCGATTTTTCCAACTTGTCGATTTTATTGGCCGAGTTTTTCATGATCTTTTCAAAAATGAAAAACTAGGGATAAAATCGAGACTTTATCCAAAAACTCACGAGTGAGGTGTCGAGCCACGTATAAGTTAGGAAAAGGCCGAACTTTTCACTCATTTTGCACTCTAACCTTTGCAATTTGTGCTTGTGGAGAGAGGAGGTGTTTATCACTACTCAAGAGGAGGAGTTTTACTCGATTGTGGGTGAGACAACTTCATAAAACCCCTGACGTGGAAGCCATCTCATTGGACCATATTGACACCACTGTTGCATGGCGGGTTGAGATTGAGAGGCCTATCATGGACTCGGTCCCTGATTGGTTAGAGGTGGATCTGGAGGCACTGGAGCCAGAGGATGTAGCAGTTACAAAGGAGGGAGATGTAGAAGAGGAGGAGGAGGAGCAGGAACAAGAGGTAGAGTAGGAGGAGAAGGCGAAGGTGACACCATCTAGGATGGGCAGCAGTAGAGGACAAAGGCGACCTATTTTTGCTTCTAGAGGATGACCGAGTCCATTTGTAGCCCCAGGGGCAGGACCATCTTCCTCTAGAGGAAAAGGCAAAGCCATTCCCTATCCCCGTAAAAGGGGCAGAGGAACTCAGTGACTGATTAGTTGATGACATGTAGATGACTCATGATGATGAATCATGATGTACATTTACTATAATTTTTGTTGATATTTTGACTCTTGAGACCGAGTCAGGACTCGGGATTCAAGACTTGATTCACTATTGATATGTGATGCAGCACTAGATTTCTTATACATCTTATATATTAGCTTTCTTTTCATATTTATGAGGCAATGCATTTATCTCATGTTGTGGATAATTTAGATGCTAAAAAAAAAAATTGAATATTTTTGTACCTTTTAAAGTTTGTAAAGTTTTTGCCGATTTTTTCAAAAACCTCCCAACTTTAACAACGTTTTCAATTTTTCAATTCTTGCCAATTTATTCTCGAGGTTGACTTTTTCCACTTCCACTGCAAGCAAATTTTTTCACTCCAGAAGAGAGTGCGAATAGCAGATTTAGTAGTCGAGCAGGTGAAAGAGGGAGATTTTTATTCTAGATTCAAAGATGGCCACAGTTGGGCTTAGAGATCAGGATAGGTTGGATGAAGCCTCCAACTATGTCATCTGGAAGGCTAGGGTGTCCCTCCTGCTAGATAATTCACCGTGTAGCCCTATGTAGAGAATGTTGTGGCGGTACCGACCAATGCAGATCAGCTCTGAGAGTATAGGAAAGAGATGGCTAAAGCGAAGCGGGTGATCTTGGATGGAGTCCCGGACCATATAGTTTCACATATATCTATCAAGAATATTGCCAAGGAGATGTGGGATACTCTCGCTCAACTATATCAGAATCCTTCTGAGCAACGGAAGATGTTCCTGAAGAAGAAGCTGAGAACCCTGAGGATGCTTAAGGGTGAAGATATTGATCCCTTCCTCACCAGAATTCAGGAAATCCAGGATTAGCTTGCAGTAGTTGGGGAGGTGCCTCAAATAAAAGAGCAAGGCATTTTGGAACAAGATACATTACCAGTGTTGGGCAAGATGTGGTCAGACCTATAGCAAGAGGAAATGAGGCGAGCACTTGTGAAGACCTCCATCAGCAAAAGCAACAATAAGGGTTCGAAAGGTGAGAAGGAGCAAAATGTGGTCGTTGCATCAAAGAGCCCCAGTCAGGGACAGGGGGAGAAGAAGAAAAATAAGGATCTATCTAAGGTAAAGTGCTTTAGGTGTGGAGATATTGATGATGTGCCAACTGGACCAGTTAACGCTCAAACTAGCAGGGAACCTAAGGGGGATCCCTAAAGGCCAAATGTTAGGCCAAGGACAACAAATGGAGACTTAGCCCATTGTCACCTCAGGTAAGGCTCCCTTCTATTTACGGACTTTCACCAATGGGAGGAGACCCGGTATGTATGGAGTAACCAATGAAGGATAAATCAATGGATATGAGTGACCCAACTAAACCCTTTCCCAGAAGAGTCTGAAGGATAGAGCTTGCTTGCTTTCTAAGCAAGGTATTACGTATTCTTGGGAAAGGAAGGGAGGATTAGAGGGTTCGGTTTATGGGATAAAACTTGTGAAAGAGTTCCCCAATCCCTAAAGAGGCTAGACCTGGAAGGAGGTGAAAGAATATGAGTTTTAGTGACCACCCTTGGTAGATCAGTGCCTTAATCTTTGGGAGAATGGAGTTTATGATGAATATGAGTAGGATTTCCTGGTTCCCAGTCAAGAAGGCCTCGAGATCACTTCGCTAGCCTTCTAGGTCAAGAAGAAGCAACCTTGCAGTTTTTATACTTTGATGTGCAAGAGGAATGGCTTATCAAGGTCAAATTATTTGATAGAATTACCCCTAGGAGATTTCACTCATATTAAATGGCCCATACATTGAGAGATGTTGTAATAGAGACAAATTCCACAATTTTAAGCAGTAAATGCATGCAGCAATTAGCCCTAAAATAGTGAAAATCTCAGTCCAACGTATATGACAAAATTAAACAAGAATAACAATTAAAAAGCATGTACTTACATGTAACAGAGTATATCCAACCATTCACAATTGGCAATAGATAAGCTCCAAGAGAAGATAGACCAATATCCACATGTCAAAATTCATCCATAAAGCTCCAATTCATCCTCTAGAAAAAGTGTGAAAAACTCAAGAGAAAGAAGTGATCCAAACCAAAGTGATAATGAGCAAATGAGCTCATCTCACTTGTATTTATACACAACTTAGAAGTTCAAATTAGCGTCCTTGGCCTACATAAGCCCCAAAAAATAAAATAATGTTCTAATAGCTCAACTTTTGGTGACAAGCCCACCAAACTAGCTCATAAATGAAAAAGTAAGCCTCTTAAGAGGTCAAATAATAATCTATGCATGTCGTAGGGCCCTCTAAGAGGCCTAATGAGCTTCATGGGTGCCACAATGAAGAATAGGACCCTCAAAAGTAGTGGACATGGGGTTGGCCCTTTGTAATAACCTGTGGTGCTCCAAATGACATGTGGGGGTACACAAATGTCCTCATGGGTCTACAAACAAATCGAAGATGCCTGTAGATCACCTGCAAGGGCTAGGATGATGGTGTAGGTGATGTCACTCATCGTGCAAGTCCTGGATCATCTACCAAGTGTATGGTGTAGATCTGGGGTCAGCTAGGCATGATGGATCAAGTGCATCCTCCTCGTCCAATAAGTGAACCACGAGCATCTCTGAATGGTTGTGGGGATCCATGGAGTGTAATCTGGTGTTGTTGAGGCCCATGGCTCTCAATGCTTACCCTATATGTGTCGATGTATCTCTCTGGAGGATTAGGACCCCGTATAGGGAGACCAAACCCAAGATGGAAACCATCTGAAATCCTGCATAAAGATCCAATGTGTCCCCTAGCCTTCCAGTCAACAAGTCATTAGAGAAATCGAGTAAATGAGCTTACCTAATCATGGACCATAGGTGGGGACTTCATAATGGCCTGCCCTTCCATAATCGGCTTTGGGATGTGCTAATGTCTCCTAAACTCCAAATGGGGTTAACCAATAATCCTATTAGGTGGTTTCTACTTCTAAAGGGGATAATATAGTCAAGGTACATCCTTCAAAAGGTGGTGGCATGTGACAAATAGGTGAATGAAGTAAGGAATGAGAAGGGGTAGCCCTAGGTCACATGCTAGGGTACAAGGGCAACTAGTAAGAGGGAAGCCCACATGGGTTTATAATGTGTAGGAGGGAGCAATCGCGGTACTTTAGGTGCCCCGACATTGATTTTTCACCCTTTTTTTATGCTTTTTGCCTTTTTATAATTTTCTTTGATTAACTGCTCGAGGTTCAAGGGGTTAAAGCATGATGTATAAGATATAGCAGTGAATTCTCCTTTTTAAGGTGGGGTGGTTCATCGCCCATCGAGGGTTAGGACAATCATGGGTTCCTATATGATGAAGAAGGCTCATAGAACCTAAAGGAACTGGGGTGATGGCCATGATGATGAGGTAGAGCTCATGTATTGGCTTTTGCCCACGTGCTAATGTATTTGTCGCGGTCATCTTTTGCATTTTGAGGTACATTTTCCTGTTGAATGTGGCCATATATGCTTTTATCTTTCTTTTCAGTTGCATCAACCTCCGGGCTTCATTCCAAGCCATGACCCAAGGTGTGGGCAAGGGGAAGAGGCAAGCTCAACCTATGTGGACCCAATGGAGGAATGTGGACCCAGGCAGGAGAATAATGAATGGAAAGAGGGTAATATAAGTTGATAAGGGAGCGGAACCACGCAACCAAAATCAAGGTTTCCCATGAAATACCATCCCTAATGCCAAATGGTCAGTAAAAGAGATCCCACGAGACTAAAGCACAGACCTAGCCCATTCTTTCCGTCGAATCCCCCCATGAATCCATGCCCATAAGTGTCCATGATAAGCAAACTACAATACTCAATTTCCAAATGACAAGGCATACCTTTAGGTTCGGGAGGCCTACCTTCAAACATACGATAATGGCAGATGGGCAAGGGACCACATGGCTGGCTTAGGTGGCGGAGAAATAGCACAATGAACTAACTGGTAGCAACAAGGCGCTACTAGTTGTCAGTTGAGGACAATCTTGGAGAAAAAAAAAGATCTCCTAGGGATATTACCCACAAAATGGTGGGTAACAAGACCCAGGATGCCCCCGGCGCTAGCCTTGACACTATTTGATGGGCATCACTTGTTTTAGAGCCTAGATGATGATGGTCATCCTTGTGATGAAAAGGGAGGGATTGTAAATCACCTTGTAGCCCCAACACTTGACTTATTGAGTGCCACGTCACCCATCTTCCTCCTTTGAGGATGATGTAGGTCACCATGGACATGGCATGTTGGTATGGAGTGATTTTGGAGACTTGTCCATGATCCTTAAGATGCTTGGAGTATGGAGCACTCATTAGCCCTTATCACACATTTTGGTGGCTTATTGAGCTCATTTGGAGGATCACATCATGCTTTAGGATCATTTTCTCTATAGTTATAAAACCATCGGATTCAGCCTGGTAGACTGAGCCAGACCCCTGCCCGGGCTAGCTTGGTCAAAAAACCGACTCGGCCGGTTCGGTAACAAACCAGTCGGCTCGATCGAGCCCGTCTTAAACCAGCCGGGTTAGTCTGCAGGGAAAAAAAAGCGGCAACTCGAACTTCAAACTGAGTTTTTTTTGTTTTTTTCTTAATGCCTCACCATTATCCCAAGCCTATAAAAGTGACCCAACCCCCTCACATTTCCTCTCACATCTATCTCATTGCATTTGTGTGAGCATTTGTGAGGAGTTTGTGAAGAGTTGGAGTTGGTTTTTGGAGCAGCAGTGAGGAGGTTCTTGGACAATCATTGGAGCAGCATTGAGGAGTTGGTTTTTGGAGCAACATTGACGAGACTACAGGTATTTTTTTTCACTTCTCAAACCTGCCCTTGTTTTTATTTTAACAAATCTAGAAATTGAAAAGAGTAATTTTTCTAGAAGAAATGAACATTGAAGAGTTGTTATTTTTCTTTCTTTTCATTTTCAAACTTTTGTCCTTTCATTTTCAATTCCAGATATCAGAAAATGGCTCCTAGAATGAAAGATATTCCCGGGCATATGCTGAGATGATTGATAATCAAATGTATTGGGGGTGGCAAAAGTTTGCAATCCGTATTTTGAGTCAAACTTGCAGTGCTTCTTGGTGTGAGCGTGAATGGTTTGTCTTTGAGAGGATTCACACGAAGAAGAGAAACCGTTTAGAACAAAAATGGTTAAATGATCTAGTCTACGTCCAATACAACCTCTGGCTAAGACGCAACCAATTGTCGAACAAAAGACCTGATACAGATCCCATTGTGTTGGAAGAGATTGATCCATCCTCGGATTAGGTAGTGGAGACTCAACCAACAAACTTTGACCCTGATGAGGATGTTGATGTTGATTTTGATTTAAAGATAGATGCATTACAGACTATTCAATTAAATATAGATCCAATAGTACCAGCCCCAACTCCTCTAGTTGCAGGCACTTACTCTCCTCAGCCACGACGCAGGTGCATAGCTCATTTATCTCAATGTGCAGCTACTACTAGTGCTACTACTTCTATAGTTGCAGTTGGAGATCTTGATGAAGAGGAGGAGCCATGCGTTTCCCCGTCTAACTCTGATTCAGAGTTTGAGCCAGATGATCTTGCCTTGTCTAGCAGTCGTGACTAGTGATGTTTTGTTGTAGAGGCCATTTAGAGCCTCCTTGGTTATGTGTTTTTGTTCTAATCTCTGTATATTACATGTATTGGACATTGCACTAGGTGCCATTTTGATATAATAGATATATTCATAAGCATACTTTGATCATATGTTGTCTTCTCTCTATATTCTAATGCTTTGACTTAAGAAAAATGAATGAAAATCTTTACAAACATGTTTTTTCATAAAAAATAAATCTTTAATGCATTTTTTACAATGACCAAGTCATTGAAATCAACTAGGCCTAGTCGATATTGAGTCGGAGACGACCCTCGGCTGGTTCTGAATCCAAGTCCAAGTTTTAAAACTATGATTTTCTCCCACACGTGTGGGCTTTTATGGCACATTTGTTATGTTTTTAAGCTATGAGGTTGGCTTGTAACCTCATTCTTATGGAACACTTAAAGCAAACTTGTCAATAGGGCTTCTTTAGTTGTTATATTGTAGAAATGGTTGGGAAAAGGCTCATATAAATAGAGCCTCCCCTCATTCTATCTTTTCATCATCACACATTGTATTGTTTTCCTCTTCTAAAGAGTGTGAACTAGCCTTTTACGCTACAATTGGCGGACTATAGTCTTTTATGGTGTGGCTTTCTCATGGATGTGATTTTTGCATGGAGGCATTACTCTAGGATTGAAAGAAGTGCCTTTGTGGAAAATTGTTGTAAGTTTATTGTTCATCTTTAATATTTTGCATGCTTTAATGTTTAAAGTAGGGTTTAAGTGTTCCATGACTAAATGCTTTATCATTGCTAAAATTTTGCTTCCATACTCATATAAAATTGTTTTCTTATGTGCAGACCTTATATTTAATTTCTCCTTCACAAGAGCAATAGCGAGGGTTTTAAAAGTGGATCCCCTAGGCATCCCCCATTACTCCATCAATATCCTTCCATTGAATTTGTGCCATAAGGACTCCATTGAACCCTAGTAGGATAAGGCGTTAATCTAGAGTGTGTTGGTCACCCTTAATTCCTAATAAAAACCCTTTTCTTTTTCTCTCTCCTAGACAATCAGGGCAGCCACTAGGGTTTAGTAGTTGATTTGTGCTAAGCTTGTTGTTTTATTACATGAGGGTGGCCTAGGGTCAGGGGTTTATCTCTATATATCATACACGAGCAAAATCTAGCATTGTAGATGGCCTTACATGCCTAAAAGGGTTGATGTCACCCTCTTTTTCTGTTGTCTTTTTTTCAAAAAAGAAAAAATCGAAGATTGATTTATTAGAAAATCAAGTTTACATAAAGTTTTTGATACACTTTATCCCCACACCAAAACTTTTCAGAGATTTATCAAAAACTAAAAACCTAGAATCTTCATCATAGAAAAACTAAAGAAGTCTTCCCATCATAGGATCAACTCGTAGTCATAGGAAATATGTTAAATGGAACAAGAAAAGAGACAATAAACTGAGAGCCAATTATCTAAATTCATTGATGTGAATGTAAAAAAACACATAGTATATCTATACCACTACCTAAACTGGAATTTTAACCTCCTATCCAGCCGAAAGACATGTGTAGTGGAGCGATCATTAGCCCCACAGAAAATATCCCAAGGCTTGAAAGCAACACAATCGAAAAGATCGACATCTAAAGGAACCTGGAAACATATTGATCCCTTCCTTAGACAAAGCATCAGCAATCTGGTTGAACTCACAGTGAAAATGTGTAAATGTAACCAGTCGAAAGAGGTCCTTTATCTTATGGATCTTCTACAACCAACAGCCCGTGAGTTGAGGGGCAAATGCAGATCCTTTGTTTATCCAATCAATTGTTACCTAAGAATCACCAAAGATGTGCACCACATTAAGATTCAGCCATCTTGCACAGTGTAGAATTTCCCAAAGGGCAATGATCTTCACTCTGTTGTCCATGCCAAAACCTCCATTCCAACAAAAATGAAATGTGTAATATGCATTGATGGCAATCCTTGCACCGCAACCACAGATGGAATTTTGTGTCGCCCCATCAAATTGTCCAATAGGAAAAGAAATTGATGAATCCTTATGCCTAATAGTCCTTGGAGGCTTGTGTATTGTTGGCTTCCTGTAATCCATAAAATAGGCACGTATGTTTGTTCCTATACGTTCTATGTCATATGGCCGGTCTTCAAAGATTTTGGCATTAGATCCTCACCAAATGCCCCAGCAAATATAGAAAGGAAGATATTTGTTCTCTAGAGGTGCATCGAACCAATATTTGAAGCATGTCTCGATGGATGTAAAGTTCCAATATGCATTAACCCTAAGTCGTTGTAGAACATATATCCAAGTAGCATTAGAAATTGGACATCCAATGAACAAATGCAAGATATTGTCATATAATTCATGACATAAACTACATCTACCGGAGCCGTGAAACCCTCCCTTGCACAAGTTGTCCCAAGTAAGAACCCTATTCCTCCAAACTAGCCATCCAAACAACAGAAGCTTTTTGGTTTATGCCACGACCAAGCCCTGTAAAACCAGCATTTGTCTTCCAAGCCCTGAAAGGAGGAAGATATGTAATTGTGAATGCTTTTTACGAAGATATGTCCCTTCGTAGAATCATTGAACCAGCAAAGTTTATCTTCGTCTTCGCTTAACGAAATGCCAGCCATAGATAATTGGTGTATGTATCTGTTCCATATGTCAAATAAACCTTCATTGATGTCCAGATCTGTAGCATCCATCCATATGGGAGATTGATGATGTGTATCAAATCCCTTCTTTATCTGAGAAAAATGAAAAATGTTTCTGGAATGTAAATGATTAATAAACTCGATAAGCAGTTTTTGCTCCCCCACAACTCCGTGTAGTGAATCTATTCCAATCATGGCCTCCCTGCCCAAGCCGATGAACTAGCAAATATTTGACATAAACCATCTTGTAATCATCAAAAAGCCTCTCCATATGTATGATCCAAATTTAGTACTTAATGCACCCTACCTTATCCATACCAATGGATCCCTATTCTTTAAATATTTTCCTTTAATGATTTCATGCCTAATGTCGGTCCCAAAAATAGCCCCGCCAAAGACTCATAGCCAGCAGAGCCCAACTGAAATAATCTCTCTTTTTTACACCCCATCCACCAAATTCTGGCCTCTTGGTTATTTTGTCCATGCCCACTAGATGTATCTTCCTGCCTGCCTTGGTGCTTGACTAGATGAAATTTGTAATAATAGCATCAATGTGCATGATGATCTCTATAGGGAGTCTGTATAGGTGGATCTAGTAGACCAATGTGTTCTGCAAAACAAATTGTACCAAAAATAATCTACCACCAAGAGACAACCATATGTGTGTCCAATTGTTTAATTTTCTCTTGAATTTGTCAACAAGCCATTGTCAATCCACGATGAGGTATTTATTTGGTTTCATATGAAACCCTAAATATGTGAAGCCTAAATCCATTGGAGCACACGAAACACCAAATATATTAGCAGTTTCCTCGACATGTTTAGTCTCCACTGCAAAGTGTGTATAAGCGTGGATTTGGATGAATTCATGATTAAACCAGATGCATTCCGAAATGTGTAGATAATGTGTTGTAGATGAACCCAGTGTTCAACCGAGACCTACCCAAAGAGTAATACGTCACCCACAAACATTAGATGAGTGATGGATACTTGTCTTGTAAGTTGTAAACCAGTGAATAAGCCAAGTGCTTTATCCACCATGATCCGTCTACTGAGACCTTCAATGACAAGTGAAAATAGCAGCGGAGAAAACCAACAACCTTGTCAGAGACCACAGAATGCACAGAAGAAACCTGTCGAAACACCATTTATTATAACAACGTAGCTCACCAAAGTTATGCATGCAATTCCCATTCAACAACCTCCAACAACCTCAACGGAGTCTTATCTTATGTAAGATCAATCTACGATAGGTCCAATCCACACTATCATATGCTCGATGTAGATCCAACTTTAATATGATGGCATCCATATGTTGGGTTTTGACTGTATGTAGAGCTTCCTAAGTGATGGCAACCACGTCCTGGATCTTTCTATTTTTCACGAAACCAAATTGCTGAGCAAATATATGTGACAAGAGACAATCCTTCAAGTTATTAGCAATGACCTTAGAAATCACTTTGTACACAAAATTGCGAAGAGATATAGGCCTGAAGTCCCTAAAAGTCTTAGGGCATGACGATTTAGGTATCAATTCAAGGAATGTTGCATTTACAGTGCCTCTGATTTTCTTATTTTGCAAAGCCTCCTTCACCATTTTTAATAGGTCGTAGCCCATGACCTCAAAGAACTATGTAAAAAATATCGACAGTCCAACTGTCTGGACCAGGATATTTGTCCTTTGAAAATGATTTAAGAAATTTGTGTCTACCCTCTAGAGAGATGGGGCCACCAACCTTTTTGTCATCCTCCTCTAAGAAAAAATTGGGATAATATTCCAAAAATGCCAACTAATTTGCAAAATCGACCTCCTCCTTGGCTTTAAAGAAGTTCTCAAAGTACTCCACTGCCAAATGTTGGATATCCCCAATTTGTAGAACTTTGTCTCCCATCCATCTTCTATCTCCCATATGGTATTTGTTTTCCTTCTATTGGTAGCATATTTTTGGAAGAATCTCGTATTCTTGTCTCCACAAGCAATCCATCTCACCCTACTCTTCAGACGCCACTTGCGTTCCCTGTTTATGTAGAATGTCCCTCTTCAGTGATTTGAGCTCCATGAGTCTTTGTTGCACATCCATTAATAAGAAATTTGGGGAGAAGGGATCGTCCAACCAGGCCATCTCCTCATCAATCGCCTTTAAGTCCTGTCTATGTTGCTTCTTTTTCTTAGCAATCCATTTACGAACCACAACTTTCGGAGTTTTCAGATTTAACACCATCCTCTCCATGTCGGAATGTTCAAGATCCACTGGATGTCCAGACCACGTAATCCTGATCAGGTCACCTAATGCCTGGTCTTCCAACCATGTGTGCTTAAACTTGAAAGGGAGCCTAATCCAAGCCCGATCCTCTTACCACTAAAGGATTATGGGATCATGATCTGAAATAAATGTCGTCGAGACAACAAATCTAACAACCCCTATTATCTCAATCAGATTCTCATGTAAGAGAAAACAATCAAGTCTCTTGGCAATGTTGAAAGGGCATGCCTTGTCGTTTTTCCCAATCGGAGCAACTAGAATTGGGCATATGTCCACCATATTATTATCGGAGACAAGATCCAAAAAATAAGCCCCTATTGGATCCAGTCTATAGCTAGACCCCCAAACTTCTTCACCCAAAATTGTCAAGTTCATGTCCCCTGTCATTATGAGTGAGCCCATCTTCATAATCCCACAATCGTCCATATATTGCCAAAAACCCTTCTTGTCATTGTAAGGGGCATAGATGTTGCGTATGTGTATTCGTTGTGGCATACCTCGGACAAAACTAGACAATAATATTCTTGGGAAGTCGTTGTTTATGCATATCTAACAACCCTAAAACTGTTTACAAATTACACTAGTTTAGCCCTAGTCTTTATTTGAAACCCTTTCTCCTTTCTTGTTAAAGACCATTTCAAGGGTTTTTCTTAGGTTGTTATTGTTGATTTTCATAGGATCTTCTAAATTGATAATTACTTCTTATGATTTCTTAAGGTGATCTTTTCTTTCATTCACATTCATCATAAAGCAATTACACAAAAGATCTTCAACAGTAGAACAAGAATGACAATAGGATCATAAAGAGACAATCAAACAAGAAACACAAAGCATTTTACCTTGGGAAAACTCACATGGGGGAAAAACCCAACATCCTTTTCCTTAGAGAAATTATTCATATCAACAGGAGATACATCTAATCTTTACAGTCTAAAACTAGGTCAACAGACACTCCAGGTCAAACCTGGTCAAACAAAGATAAGTAGCTCACAAATTCAGTCTGCGCAAAAGATATTCATTCTGCCCAGATTTCGTCTTCTACTAAGGATATATGTCTGCTTCAGATTCGGCTTTTCAAAGATGATCTACCCGTATTAGGTCTGCCAAAAAACTTGTTTGCCTTAGAGATTCGATTTGCTCATAAGGTGACTATCTTTCTACCTCATAATGCTCTCACGTGTGATCTAAATTAGTTGAACAGAGATGATCCAAGTTGTGTTCAAGAGAGGAGGAGGTCGAAGCCTATATATACATTCTTACATTCTTCTAGGATGCCAAATGGGTGCCTCTCTAGTTTGGGCAAACTTGGACACTTGGAGGCCAACTTGATATCCTTTGGAGCCAAAAATATAAATTTCAAAATTCAAAATTTCTCTTTTTGATACCGACATGAAGAACATGTCTTACTTTAATTATTACATGCATTTCAAGCGCTAAAATATAAATTATGAAGACAACCATAGCTACAAAAATTCAACACTCCCTCTTACCTAGGGAGGTATTCATAATGACTATTTAGATGTTCTCTTGTTCACAAATTTCTCAAAGAAAAGGTTAAAACAATTCATCATTAATATCAACATCAATTAATTACCATAATCCTCGTTAACAACTTTGACACATGGTAAATCAACAGCATCAACAAGTTACCATAATTTCGGTCGGTACCTCTGACCTATAGTGTATCCTCACCATAATCATGGTTGGTACTCCTAACACCTAGTACAAACTAATCACCATAATTCCAGTCCATCTAACACATGGTATACAAACTAGTCTTGGCTCACCATCATTCCAATCAATATCTTAGACACATGGTGAATCTCCAAAGGCCACACTATACTTGAGTAATTTTGGGCTTGATGCTAAATGAGCTCACTCAACCTATCTGGAGAATTATAAGCTTGATGCTAAAAGTCACCCACTCAACTTAGTGATCTTAGGCCTCTAGGACCATTCTTCCTAATCGCAGTCAATCTACTCGACTCAGGAAGAATGATTGTCCTCTACTGGACCATTCTCCCTAATTTCAGTCAACACATTTGACATAGGGAGAATGTTTGTTCCTGATGCTATCACTTTGGACCATTTTCCGTAATATTGGTCAACCTGACCCAAGGAGAATGACTATCCTAGATACTGCAATTTCATCACTCCCTCTTGCTAAGAGAGACATGCTCAATCACTCCAAGCTTGTCCTTCAAACTTCACCCTGGAACAAAGGCTTTGTCAACAATCTGCTTGACTGAAGAATATTATTGAAGCCATAATGCTTCCTTATGTACCATGTCTCGGTAGTAGATCTCATTGTGCTTCAACCTGTCATCATGGTCGTCACCTGCACCTGATCAAGACAATCCTGCAAGTAGCTTGGGAAGCCATACTGCTTCACAACTCGCCAACCACGCTGCAATATACTCGACTTCTACATTACTAAGTGCAACAAATGTTTGCTTCCTACTCATCCAATAAATCATCACGGAGCCCAAACCAAAGTAATATCCTGATGAACTAATTGTCTTATGCACACTCTACCCAATCTAAATCTGTGAATCCTTGCAATTGAGCTTCACTGTTTGAGGCATATCTCATAACTGATTGTGCCATGACCAACTGTACCATGTTGATGCTTCAAGACATGTTGAGCCACATGCCTTGGCCCAACCATAGACCGATCAACTTCCTTCATTGGGTCCATCATCATGCTTGCTTTCTAGTTACCCTAAAACAGATTTTTTGTGGCAATCATGGTTGCTCTCTTTGCCTGATAGTCCATCATTTCGAACTCAGATGTCAACTCCCTCTAAAGCTAAAACAAGATTCCCTGCTTGCTTCCTCTATTACAGAAGCAAATCTTTCTACCACAGCTACTACCTCTGAGGCTCTGACGCATGAGTCCTACTTCAAATCATATACAATCAACCTTGATCCATCAATCCAAATATTTGGTGCAATCTTCTATTTACAAGCAATAGACTTCTTCATGACCCTCAAAGCCTTGAGGCGGTTCCATGTACACTTCTTCCTCAAATTCTTCATGGAGAAAAACGATCTCTACATGCACCTGGTGCAATTTTTGAAGTAATGATAATAGTTCTAACAGAAGTGTACCTGACAACTCAAGCAAACACCTTGTCATGATCCTCTCCTCTTTCTGTGAGAACCTTTTATTCTCAACTCTCGCTTTGTACTTGTCTATGCTACCATTTGTTGCACGCTAGATCTTGTAGATCCATTTGGAAGTCACCAATGACTTCGCTTTAGCACAATCAAGGTATATTTCAAATTGTTGATCTACCTGCTCCCTCTCAGCCTGGATATCATCTAGTACAATATTTCTCAACACGAATCACCGATTCTGCGAAAGTTCTCTTGTCACACTTTACTTCGTTCTTCCATTACTTCCATTTGTTGCCAAGGCTATGTACCTGCAATCCTCACTAGGAGACCATGGAAGAACAAATATAATCAAGCAAAGAGAAACAACGACAAGAGGCTAGCTAATAGTAAAACAACAATGATAATTAAGGAAGAGAAATATAAGTTACTTATCTTTTTGAAGATCATAGGAAATGTCAGCTCTTGATCTTAGCCTTCTTCCAACTTTATCATCCTCATCCTCCTCATCAGCATGATATCATTTCTTCCTTGCATGAGTTAGGGTTTCTTCTTTCAGCAGAAACGTTAATCTAAGTCCAAATCTAGGGTTTTATCTACAAACCCTAGTATTTTTATATCCAACACTGTTAGTCTTCTAAGATAAACCCTAGGCTCATTTTACACCTCTTGCAAGTTCAAAGGTGCCAACTCTCCTTTCCATATCCAAATGTCCAAAAACCATAGAGTCTCAATGCCTCAGTAAACAACCAAGGATATTCCATCTTGATATTAGACTAAGCAGATGTGTCAAGATCAGGGATCTTCCAATGAGATGGCTTTATCAAGAGATAAATATGACTGATCCACAGCATACTTGGATACTGCTTTAGCATTACTAGCAGTTATATTCTAGCAACCATGTATTCTCAACTAGAGCCTATACTTCGTCATTGTACATGACTCATCTTTCTTGTGAGGATTTTGGCCTCTAAATTTGAAGGAGACTCGATTTCTTCTTTATTGTAAGTTTGTCATGTCAAAAACAAACTTGCTCAATCAAGGTGTGTTTTCTGCATATTAGTTTGAGCATCCATATTTCATAAAATAGGTCCCATCTTTTAGTACTCAAATACCTTATCAGTATGAAAACAACTGACATCAATAATTCAAGAGCTTTCAAAATATCCTGCTTCTGAACACATCCAAAAAAAACACGAGTTCGCTATATACTTCATATGTTCAGCATGTGTATAGATCACATATTTTGCTTGTGTGGCTTTGTCTTGCCACAACCCAAATTGTGATACTGTCATTACTTCTTGAAGTATCAAGATGACTTTTATGTTTCAGATTTCTTGTGAATCTTGTCACTGGACTTGTAGGAGAAAGGACTCCTTCAACATTCATAGTTATTATGACTGTCTTTCTTAATAACATTCACAGTTATTAAGAATTCATTTATGATTGTTGTAAGGCAACAGATTATATCTTTGCATAGTCCTATGGACTGACTGAGAAGAGATTACAGCCATTGAAATTTCAACCTTCAATGCATACTGAGAATCAGTCTTATATTATTAGACTAGAGGTCAACAGCTCCAAAAACTTTGATACAAGTCAGACTACAGACTTAGACCTATACTAGGTCCTCATTGACAGATATGTTGACAAGTGATCAAATGGCATAAGAATGTTGCGAAAGGATATTTGATTTCAAACAAAAAGTCATTGATGGTGCATACCTTTTATTCAAGCATCAAACCACTTTTGTTGGTCTCTTTAGAGGCCTACATTCCCAGGCCTCATAATGATCATCCCATCACTATGATGTGCTTAATGCTTCTGCAACTATGCTTTGTTGATGTCAGTACTAGTAGCCATAACAAATCTTCAAGGAGAATTGCGCATGAGGTCCATGAAGCACTTCAAATTGAGACATCAATCCAATCCCATCTTTTATGTACACTCCCTTCCACAACTCAAGGATCAAGAGTAGACCTTATGCACAAAGGGTGACTTTGTTGGCTTATCTTCAGACAGATATTTTCAAACTTCTTTTGGGGCTTCCTCCAAAGTGACACCAGCTTGACTTCTCAAGAAATTAAGGGACTTGGCCTCTTCAATTGTGGAAATCACTCAGCCTTGTTGGTTTTTGCATTTGAGGTTTCTCAGTCACTGAGACAGCTTCTAAGGCCAAATTTTCTTTAGCCACCTGTGGACATATTCAGCCTCTGAGGTATTTCGGGTTTCTGAGGCACTTCAGAGTCCAGACTAAGGCCTAACCTCAAATAATATCAACATAAGGCACTTCAGACTAAGGCCTAACCTCAAATAATATCGACATGAGGCACTTCAGACTGAGGACTTCTGAGACACTTCAAACTAAGGCCTAACCTTAGATAATCTCCACCTCACCATTGACTTTTTCGGCTTGTAAAATATGGACTGAGGCCATTAGGTCCCTAAGGAAAATTTGGACTTGTGGTTCAGATTTGTTCACAGAGGTAAGTTTTTCCAGCCTTCTTCTAGAACAGAAACAAAGAGACAGTTCTTGGCCTCTTTTGGATATACTTCGTCCTTCTCGGAACTCGGACTAGGATTTCAAACAAGTTGACTTCTTCAAGGCTGCTCTCATACCCTTGCTCTGATACCATGTTGATTTTTGATAGGATCTTCTAAACTGATAATTACTTCTTATGATTTCTTAAGTTGATCTTTTCTTTCCTTCACATTCATCATAAAGCAATTACACAAAAGATCTTCAATAGTAGAACAAGAATGATAAAAGGATCATAAAGAGACAGCCAAACAAGAAACACAAAGCATTTTACCCTGGGAAAACCCCCATGGGGAAAAAACCAAAAACCTTTTCCTTAGAGAAATTATTCATATCAACAAGAGATGCATCTAATCTTTACAGTCTAAAACTAGGTCAAACTGACCACAGACACTCCTGGTCAAACCTGTTAGAAAATGTAACTATGTTCAGTCTTATTTAATGTACTTGAGTCATCATGTAATGTACTTGTCAAAAGAATAAAGAAAAGAATTTTTATTATTATTATTGTGACTTATTAAAGCATCGGTTTGATGCTTGGGTCACTTGTTTTTTTGTCAAAGTCCCCATTGAGGACTTCTAGGATTTATTCTGAGTCAATAGAGTCATCATACTTTTAAAGAGAACCTTCTTGGGCTTTTGAATCATGTAAAAAGTTTATTTTGAATCATGTAAAAAGGTTAAGTGTTGAGTCAAATATGATTTATGTATCCTCCACACCATGTCGGCCTAGAAGAAGATCAAGACGACCTAAGGACCCTATTCGACTCACATGCAGCCTATAAATACAAGCTCATCGAATTCATTTGAAGCATCATTCTCACACACAAGTTCGATATCTCTTGTAGCTAGGAAAAAGTGCAAAGTTCTCTTGTCGCTGGGAAAAGGTGCAAAGTCTGTTGTCCGACAGCCGAAGTGAATGCAAGTTTAGGGAAATCTAAGGAAAAAGGAAAAATCGAAATTTTAGTGTCTCTCTCTCTCTGTTTTGTGTCTTGGATTGGGAGATCGAAGTCTTCCAAGTTTCTCTGTTGCCAGAAGCTGCCAGTTGCCAGAAGTTGTTGCCTAGTCGAAGTTGCTGGAAAGGGGTTGAAATTATAGAAGGCTGACTTGGTGTGCAGGGAAAGTCTTATCTTGGTCTAGGGTGAAGAGTCTCAAAGAATACTATTTAAAGGAAGAAATTCTTGATTGGGTTTTCTCCTCGAGAGGGGCTTTGCCCTGGCATAGTGCCTAAATCTGGTGTCTATTGTTTTATGTGTTGATGCTTTGATAATTGCTTGATGAACTAAAGGAAAGAAGATATAAAGATCGTAACAATAAGAAAAATCACAAGCAATTATCATGAATAAGAAAATCTTTCTACCTTTCTAATTTTCTAACAAAACCTGGTCAAACAAAGATAAGTAGCTAACAAATTCAGTATGCCCATAAGATATTTGTTCTGCCCAGATATGGTCTTCTACCAAGATATGTGTCTGCTTCAAATTCGACCTTTTCAAAGATGATCTGCCCGTATTAGGTCTGCCCAAAAACTCGTTTGCCCTAGAGTTTCGATCCGCTCATAAGTTGATTGTCTTGCTGCCTCAAAATGCTCTCACATGTGATCCGAATTGGTTGAACAAAGATGATCCAAGTTGTGTTCAATGGACGAGGATGTCAAAGCCTATATATACATTCTTCTAGGAGATCGAATTCGTGCCTCTCTAGGCTAGGCCAACTTGGACACTTGGGGGCCGACTTCATATCCTTTTGAGCCAAAAATATAAATTTCAAAATTCAAAATTTCTCTTTTCAAAACCGACATGAAGAACATGTCTTACATTAATTATTACAAGCATTTCAAGGGCTAGAATATAAATTATGAAGACTGACCATAGCTACAAAAATTCAACAACTATATGCCATTACATGCCTTCTTATTGATGATTATTCAAACCCTAACTTATACCAGCCCTCTCATTGGTCTAACTTTAAAGCGCTTGAAACCTAGCGTTGAATACCTTGGTCATCTTTGGCCTTTCCAAGCCCTCTATCCATCCTTAGATCTTCATAAACAAGTCACCGTGAGCCCTACTATTAGAACACCTTATATTAGATTTACGGAAGCCTCCCTTATGGTTGAAATGCCACTAAAGAGCAGAAGAAAGGTTGTTGAGGTGACAGTGGCAACCCTTCCTCATTGTTGCCATAAGGTCAGGCCTCTCACCCAGTGAGGCCTTGCACCAGTCTAGCTAGATTTTGCGGCAACAACGCCCATGATGGGCCAGCCATTTTTGAAGATAAATTTGTGACATTACAGCTTGCCAAGTATAATAAAAGAGGCTAGAAAATTGCAGATTGAAAGAGTTAATGTGAAGAATAGGAAAGTCAAAAAGAAATGGAACGCAAAAATTGAGGTCAATGAACTAAAACCCTCTAAGATTCTCAAATTCCATAAAACCATTAGTGGTGCATTAGCTCGTTTAGTAACAAAATAAGAACAAGAAAATGTCGGATTAAATAAAATAGTAAGTGAGCTTGAGGATGCTTTGAGTCCTGGACTAATATTTGTAGAACCATTATTTATTATAACCCCATCTCAAATTCTTCAAGAAACACCCGAGTCAAGTTCTAAAGTCCAAAAGGTTGCCAAGTTATTAATTGGCATTAGAACATATGTTGTTGAAAATATAAATAATCAGCTCAATACAATTTTGGAAGCTTGGGAAGTTAGTAATAATTCAAGGAATCTGGCAAGTAGAATTTCTTCTCTCAATGAATATCTTCAAAAGGGCTTAGAAATGGATGAATATTTTTATAAAAATGTAGTGAGTACATTTTTGACAAGGATATAAAACGTGAATGAATTCACAAGAAAGCAACAAGATCTCCCTTCCAAAATCATAATAATTGCAAGGATAGACATCCTTTGACAACCAATAGCTAGTTGTAACACCTTGGGAGGGAAGAAGAGTGATAGCTAGTTGTAACACCTTGGGAGGGAAGAAGAGTGAATTGTTTCTGAAATCTCTAAATATAGTAAAAGAACTCAAAGGCTTGTCACTAATAAAAGATGCCACATCGCTACCCGAGGATCAACTTCAATATGAGTTAAATAAACTCAGAGTTTCATGGGGTAGTGAGTTTGACAACCTCACTAGCATTCCAAAAGAAGAAATCATATGGTGGTTGGTTGGTTTTGTCAATGATAATAAAGGCCACATGGCCATCATACAAGAATTGCATTCTGAATGTAAAGCCATTGAGGATGAAATATTCTCACTACAAATCAAACAAGACATAATGGTATCACTGTTATAGCATTACATTGAGAGCTTAGCTCAAAAATGTGTTAGATGCAATAACTAATTTTTCATAACTTCCAAGACATAAGATGTGGTTGTGTCAATTTTTTTCACAGTCTAATTTAAGAGTTTGTTTTAGCAGTTGCAACACCCTCCACAACTTTGGCTTGCACTCAATTTTCGGAGCCTTCCTTGGTTTTTCTTTGATGGTTGCAAACACTCGAGCTCATCCCATCAGCTCTTGTAGAGTCTTTTTCACCCTGTTGCTTGTTTGACCAACTGTCGTCTTTTGGAATATTGCTTTATCATGCTTGCAGTCTTATTCTGGTAATTTCGAAGGTTTGTCTTTGTGTGTTTGAGTTTTCCTAGCCATGTAAACATCAGTCGCACTCATACACAAAGTTGTAAGCATTGTCGCGCAAGTGTCGTCACGGTCGTCTAAAGGTCTATCTTGAGTGTCGCACTTGTCGCTTTTAGCTATAGACGAATTCTTTGTCACAGAGGGCGATTCTTTGTCTTGTTGTCTCGATGGTCAATATTGTCATGTTGTCGAAGTACGCTAAGTGTGTGATCACAATGTCGAGTCCTCACAAGTACACCTGCTTCCCACACTTGGACATTTTCTAGAAAATCTTTTCTACTGGACAACCCCCCTCTTACTAGACCTCGACTGATTGCACTGTGCAGTCTCAACCCTAAGTGATGTTGCTCTGCTTCTTGGAACTGCGCAGTGCTTGAGGCTGTCCTCCAGGACAGTTGCACTGTGCAATCCCAAAAGTGAGTAACCTGCCTTCCTTCCCAGAATTGCGCAGAAACTGCCTCAGAGTCGGACCTGAACAACACACTTCGCAAGATCAGTCATCGAGCCTCCTCCTTGCCTGCTGGAACCCCACAATGCGCAGAGACCTGAGCCTGCTTTGCCTCCCATAAATGCGCAAATATGTTCTCCCAATGTCTTCCCTTAGCTGGGACTCACTGCTCCCGGAAACTGCGCAGAACTGTCCCCTCTAATCCTTCTGCTGCCATGTCTTGTCTTCCCTCAGAAAATTGCAAAGAGGTGCCTCCCAAGGTCCCACCTTGCAACTACCATTGGTGACCTCAACTGCGTAATCCTGCCTCACGGTGGCCACTGCACAATTTTTCCCGACAATGAAGATTGTGCCCCAAAGTTCCTCATCCAAGACGGAGTTGCGGTCTGCGTAGTCTCAATGACAGTCTGCCTCCTTGTCACGTGGAACTACGTAGTGCACAGCTACTGGGCCCTCTTCCCAACCTGTCATCTGTCCCAGGCCCGTACCATGGAAAACAATGCATTATCTTAGACTAGGAGGTTTTGGATTTGATGTCGTTTCGTCATGAGTGAATTGCAAGTACACTGATAGATCATGGCGAGACGACGAATGGGATGAAGGAGGAGCGCACATGCTAGAAGACAGGACGAAAGAAGCTCATTGAAGAGCAAGTGAAAGGAACACATGCATGTAACCATCTTACAAGACCAAGAACATTGAAGACCCGCAGCCTCAAGCCATGCGAAGGAGAAGAGAAAGCACATCCAAGAACACATCCAACACTCAATAGCAACAACAGCTTGACATTGCCACCATAGCCAGCCAGTCCATGTCAGCAGTGTCATGTCAAGTTGTGTGATAAGTTGTCAAGGCCACATCACTACTATGGGCCATATCTGTTGTAACCGAATGTAATGTAAAGTGAAAGTCCAACAAACGCACACATGAAGATGAAGAGTCCTGTTAGTTGAAAAGTCATAAGAAGTTGAACGGTCATGGGGGTAGTCCAAGAGTCACAAGGGTCAAGCATCACCCTTGGTTACATATACCCCTCCCATTGTATGAGCAAATATTTTTCACCTTGGCTCCTCCCACATAGACTTGAGAGTTTTCAATCAGTTCTTTGAGGAGCGAGGAGTGGCTCCAATGTCCCACTACTGGGACTAGTGATGTATGGTGTACAAATGTGTCTTGGAACTTTTTGCTTAATTTAGAAGCCTGTTAAGGCCAGCGCATTTTCATGCATGTTTTGTAGATGTTTGTAAGACTATTCTTTCGGCATTTGTAATTCATGTTTGTTTCGCCTGTACTAAGACAGTTGAACTATTTCGGTTGTTTTAGTACTTACATTGTTGGGAATGTGTTGTGTTATCACTATTGTCTCATCCTTGTGGACTACTCCGCTGGATATTAAACCGACCTTTCTTGTTTACTAGTTATAACGAGCATCACATCCGTGTGGACTACTCTGTTGGATGGTGTACGGGTTTTCCCTTGTACTCCAATTTTAACAATTGTCGCATCAATTGTGGACTATTCTGCTGGATGTTGGATAGACCCTTTTTGTTTGGCGTGTGTCTCTTCTTGGGTGGTACTACTAGCTCTCACTTAGAGGCTCACTTCACTCTCCCACTTTGCAGTAAGAGAACCTAGAACAAGTTACATTACGAACTCACCAAACACACTCACTTCGCTTTTCGAAGATACCAGTATAACACTCTCATGTGTTGAACAGCAAGAGCTACAGCAAATCACTAAGTAAATGGCAACCGGGCCATCGTACAGGATGGGACTCCTAATGGTGTGAGGTCTAGTTGGGACTTCATACTGGGTAGATCCCCTAAATGTTGGCAGGTCCAGTACCATCAACATTTCTGGCGCTAGGAGGAGGGTTGCTAGTAGTTTATGGTTGATTGTCCCACCGACCCCACTCATCCATCATCTAGTCAAGGCAGTAACATTCACTCCCCTACACGCAATTATGAAGTTGGTCATTTCTCACCTCCTAGACCCGAACGTGAAATCATGTATCATCATATCCGAGTTGTCTATCCCATCACCCATCAATTTGCAAAAGTTGTTGGATTGATTCTAGGGGTGTACGCTCTTCCATATTCTCAAGGGAAGCAAAAGACTACCCCATAGGAGTGGTAGTTTCCTCTGTGTAAGAAGCGATCTTTGCCACTCTTGAAGAGCTGGCAGAAGTTGTGGAGAAAGAAGAGGAATCCCAAATCTTTTGAAAGGAAGAAGAAGAAAACCTCTTACTCTCGGGCTCAAGTTTCAATGGAGGGGGCGGAGGGGAAGGAAACGAAGGAGGAGAAGAGGACGAAGAACCAACAAATTCAGAGGAAGAACCATTAGATTCAGAAGAGGAGGAGGAGGACAACGAAGAGGACAACATGGCAGAACAAAATCTAGAATGGATGACTTAGTGCCCATTGCCACTCCCAGGTGTCTTGCACAAGATGCCGAGACACACGAAGAAACTCTTGACAAAATATGACCCTAACAAGACAATGAAGGCAGATGATCACTTAGACACATTCTACCTACATCTGCAGACACTTGAGGTATGTTATGACGACGTTGAATGCAGATTGTTTCCATGTACCTTGGATGGCAGAGCAGTTGTATGGTGCCACAGCCTTCCATCGAATTCCATCCAGAACTGGGGGGTGTTCAAAAGGATCTTTCTTGAAAAGTTTGTTGAAGACAAGACCCCGCCATGTTGCTGAAAGAGCTCGGTAGTCTCAAGATGGAGCAAAAAGAAAAGGTTAAAGATTTCAATCAGAGGTTTAACCGTATTTTGAACAAGTTCTCAGCAGACACTAAACCTCATGACTCCATCACGATCGACTATTACACATCTGCATTGCCGACCAGTAATGCACAGTTCGTCAAGCGAGCTGCGAGACCAACATTGACAAAAAATTGTGAAGAGGCTATTGCCATGGAGAAAGACCTACGCGCTATTAGAGTCAATGTAGATGACGAATCCGCTGAGGACTCCAAAGACACGGACAAGACGTCTCAGGCCTCTATGAGTGAGGCTAAGGAAAAGAAAGCAAGTGACATTGAGAACCTTACTCGTCTCCTCAAGTCCTTGACCACCGAAGTTGTTGAACTCAAACAACGGACGAGCGAGACAACCGTGAACAGCAGGCCTCCCAGGTACCCGCAGAAGAAGAATGTAGCTTCAGGCAGCAGCGACAGCCAACCGGCCAAATCTGCGTAGAGCTCCAAAATCTAGTTCTGAACCTTGACTAGCTCGCGACAAATTCATATTGCTCGTTCCATCGCAAACAACATTCGGAAAGAACGTGCCCGAAATGGAACCATGTAATGAGCAGTATGGCTACACAGCTGTCCAACAACCTCGCAGCGAATGAGAAGGCTAAGCCCAACGATGAAGAAGAAGAAGAAGTTGTTGCATCTAATGAAGCGCCAAGTATTGGGCATGTTGTAAACATGTATCAGTGTACTCGCACAGCCCAGAAGACCACCACCAAGAAGGAGCCTCCGAGTGACAGTCCAGCCCCAAAGCAAAACAACCGATATAACTTGAGAAGCCAAGGGGTCCCCACTGTGTTTGAGATACCGAGAGATAAAATAAGACCAGATATGTTAAGGACAGTAAGTCCGTTGGTTAACTCAACAAAGAAAACTCAGAGCAAGTCTGGGAAGACAACTACAGCAAAGAGTGTTTCCACAAGCACCGGAGACAAAAGCAGTCCTCCGAAAACCACAAACTCAATTCCACCCCCAAACACATCGATGAGTCTCCCCGCTTTGGACTATGACATTGTGGAAGACATGAAGAAGACTCGTGCAAACATATCTTTGTATGAGCTAACCAAAATCACGAGTCAGCGAGACATTCTTCTGCGAGCACTTGGGCAAACCTCTACAAGTGATGCTACCTCTTCGAGCAAGGGATCAAGTAAGTCTCCTGACACAATGGCATCTGGGCTCAATGCGCTTCGCATGGAGGAGGCGAACTCACTCTGCCCACCATTCTTGTTATCATTTGAAATCTTTGATTTCAATGTTCATAACTGCTTGGTTGATTCTGGTGCATCAGTCAACGTCATGCCACTCTCCATCGCTAAGAAGATCAATGCTCAATGGAGTAAGACAAGTGCGCAGATCATCCAGCTAGACAGGACATGTGTACCAGCCAGTGGTGAACTCAAGGATGTGATCATCCAGATATCGTCTTACGAACGAGTTCATCAATGCATCAATATTGTAGTTGTGGACATCCCGGAAGCATACAGTGTGTTGCTCAAAAGAGACTAGTCAAGCAAGCTACAAGGATACTTTGCCATTGACTCGCACACTTATGGCTTCCTTACAAGGGCGGAAACAACCAGATCTGAATATTGTCAGAGAGATACATGAAGCACAACATGACTCCCTTGATGATCTGAAAATGGGGCACTAAGGCTTCTTGCCAAGCCTACAAGAACCTCTCCCACTTCCAAAGCTTATATGTTCCCAAGATCTAGTGATTAACCAATTGCGGAATTAAAAAGTGCTTGAAATAGGTGTATGCTAGTGTTTTTTTTAACTGTTTATGTGTTTTGAGTTCATTTGCTTATGTTGATATAAAATGCATACAACAGCAAATAAAGCAACAATTAAACAACACACAGCAATGAGCAATCACACATAACAACGATATTAATTTGGAGTTCACTCAAAACTCTTGCACTACGTCTCCTTGAGCCCTAGTCAACTCGACTAGGCTCTCTGGGATTATGGTATAAGTCCCTTTACAAACTCCACGCTCAACTCCACTGGTTTACACAGAACACAATGGATTTAGGACACCATCTTATCCCTGGCTCTGAAGCTCTCTGGCTTTCTGGCTCTGGCTCTGGCTCTCGCTCTAACTTTTCTGAGCTCTCTCTCGGCCTCTGCGTGCATCAATGGATCGCTTGACCTCCAAGCGTCCCTTAGCAACCTTCCAGCAGCCTTCAGCAATCTCTGCTACTATCAATTGAGCTTTTTCCATTCACTTGACCTCCAAGTGACTCTAAAACTCTCTGCGCTCTTCTGCTCTCCTCAATCTTGCTCTCTGGCTTCTTTGAGGCATTCTTCCGACTCTGTGGTTCTCTGTGCTTCATAACGCATCATTGTTCACAAAACACCCGCTTGCAGCGTGGCACAATGATCAGGGGTTGTTACAAAGGAATCAGGGCCTTCCTTCAGGCAAAAACCCAAAAATGGCCAAATTTCCAATACACAGAGAATAGGCGCGAAAATACACTATCGGGCGCAATTCCCAGACTTCAAATTCTATAAAATCACCCCTATAAACCCATCGAGTCTGCCATTTATCGGCATATCGCAATCGCATAGGTGGGAGGTCTAAAAACCTCAATACACAAGAATACAAAGAAAATCCGAAAAACTAGATTTCAAATTTTATGCAATCGGGTCTATAAACCCATCGGGTCCGCGCTTTTATCAGCATTGGGGATCGTCAATCGCCGATTAAATCTGGACCGTTGATCTACTCCCCGATCGGACAGCCCATATCGCATCGCATATCGCTATCGCATCTGCCCTTTGTGTCGGGGATCGAAGATCTCCCGACCGCCAATTAAATCTGGACCGTTGATCTCTTTTCCGATCCGACCACTGCAATCACCCATCGCAAATCGCATCTCGCGATATCGCATTTGTAACGACCCGGGGGTTCTCCCCTTGGTTATGTCGATAGCCGATCCGTCGATTCAATCGCAACCGTCCATTCCTGCCCGGATCGACGGCTGACATTGAAGCGCTCATCGCACCGTCGCATAATCGCATGTCGCATTTGTAATGACCCGAGGGTCTTTCCTTATATTATTTGCATATGTCGATGCCAATCGTCACAATCGCTTCATCGCCCTGCCTGGGGGTCCCAACATTGGGCGAAGGCCTACCTCCGATGCGATAAGTCGGAGGTCGCAGTAGGAGGTTCCTTCTGCCTCCACTTTAAGTCCTCCTTTTAACCTTCCAATGTGATTTTTCTCAATGAGCCTTTTAGACCATTTTCATAAGATTTTGCCTCTTTTTCAAAGGACAAAAGGGCAACTTCTTTCTACGATAACTTCTGCATCCATGGTCTGTTTTAGCCCATTCAAATTGCAGTAAATTCATAATGAAAAGATCTATGCAGTGGGACTATTTCCAGGAGCATCCTTAGACTTTCATTTTCCTTTGTGAGGAACACTTAGACTTAGAAGTCTATCCAAAATCCATTTTGGATCACTTGAATGGAGAAAATGAACCGTTGGCTTTCGTAGAACTTATGTTCAACAATTGCTTTCTGGAAACACAGTTGGGGTGCTATCTTGCAAAGCCATCCCCTGCCCCACCAGACACAGAGTTGGGCCTCCTTCCATGCGCAACTGGCAAAAATGAAACTTGTACAATAGTTTGTAACAATAGTAGCAGTAGCGATAGTAGTACTAGTGCGACAAGTGGTCCTTGTACAGATGATATGTGGACCATGTACTTTGACAGATCCAAAACGCAAGAGGGCTCTAGAGCCAGTTGTGTTTTAACAAACCTGCTACAAAGAAAACACTTAATCTCTAGCTACTTGGAGTTCGAGTGCATGAACAACATCATCAAGTATGAAGCACCCGTCTTGGGCTTACAAAAAGCCATCAGCCTCAACATTGTTGTTCTAAAAGTGGTTCCTGACTCAGAGATTGCGGTGCGTCAGGTATGTAACAACATACATTGTGTGTCACCCCGTCTTAAGAGTTATGAACAAGAGGAATGACGACTCATCTCTCAATTCCAAGCTTTTAACATTATTTCAATACCAAGAAAGAATAATGCAGTTGCAGATGCCTTGGCGAATGCAACTATTAGGATGTCACTGTTAAGGGATAGATTTTCTGTTGAGATTTTGTATAAACCATCTGTCCCAAACAACATCACTAATTTACACGTTTTTTATTATGATCAATAGTTACTGCATTTCATGGCTAACGCTGACATCTTCAAAGATGTAGCGATAGACGAGCACGAGCAGTGGCTACAGGACGCAATCGATGCAAGCAAAGGCAACCTCATCCCCAAGGGTGTGGTATCACTTGAGAAGCTGTATGATTTGCAGAACTGCTTTCAGGGACCCATGAATGCCAAAACCCACAGCTCTACATTGTTGCACGAACAGATTAATCTGGGAACGGACAAGGATCTGGAGTTTGTAAATCTCGGTATATGTTGTACATCACAAGAGCGGCAAGCTTTCATCTGCCTTTTTAGATAGTACCGTGATGCATTCGCATGGACGTACGATGATCTTAAGACATATGACACGCGAATAATCTAGCACGTCATGCCAATCAAGGAAGGGGCCAAGCCTTTTCAACAAAAGCTAAGGAAAGTTCATCCATCACTTGAGCCACTCATACAGAAAGAACTGACCAAGTTGTTGGATGCCCGGATCGTCTACAAAGTGCGTCATTCAACATGGGTGTCCAATTTAGTCCTTATCAGAAAAAGTTCGGGGAGATCTACCTATGCGTAGATTTTCGTAACCTCAATCGCGCTCAGACAAGGACAACTACCCAATGCCTATCCATGGAGCATATACTGCAGACAGTATCTAAAGCAGAGATGTTTTCTTTGCTTGACGGTTTTTCAGGATACAAACAGGTTATGGTAGCAGAGCCTGACATACTCAAAACAACCTTCCATACTAAGTGGGGTACGTTCGCTTTCTGCAGAATGCCATTTGGGTTGGTGAACGCAAGTGCAACATTCCAATGTACAATGGACATCGCCTTCTGTGGGCTCATCGGACAGAGCGTAGTGGTCTAACTCAATGATGTGACAATCTTCTAAAGACAGCGGTCAAACCACCTGCACCATCTTAAGAAAATTTTCGAGCGATGTCAAAAATACGGGATATCCTTGAATCCCAAGAAGAGCATCTTCACAATGTCCGAGGGCAACCTGCTTGGACACATCATTGCCAAAGTGGGATCAAGGTAGATCCGAACAGAGTTCGGACCATCAAGCAAATTCCTCACCCCATGAACAAGAAAGCTATGCAGTCTTTCCTGGGGAAGATTAACTTCCTCAGAAAGTTCATCTTTGATTATGTGTAGATTGTTAAACCCATTCTAGAGATGATCAAGAAGGACGTAGTTTATAGTTGGGGAAAGTGGGAAAAGGACGTGTTCACCTGTATCAAGCAAGCAATAGCAGACGCACCAACACTATACAACCCAAACTTCAGCAAAGATTTTTTGCTTCTATACTTTTGCTTCTGACACTTCACTCGTTGCAATGCTGACTCAAAAGGACGAGTTGAACAATGAGCGACCCATCTCCTTCATGAGTGCGAGCCTGCAAGGACCAAAACTCAACTATCCCGCCGTGGACAAACAAGCATATGCAGTATACAAGGCGGTGAAGCATTTCAGACCCTACCTATTGAAAAACCATTGCATTATCTTTGTGTCACACCCAACGGTCAGATCACTGCTTGTTCAGCAAGAGTTGGGTGAAAGAAGGGCGAACTGGATGATAGCACTGCAAGAGTATGATCTTGACATCAAGCCAGTTCACACCATCAACGGTCATGGTCTTTGCAAACTAGCAACGGAAGAAGTATATGCGCAGGAGGAAGAAGAAGAGCTTACGTTGGCATCACGAAATAGATGTGTACAATGTTGAGAGAGCCTCTCCCACTTTACACGAAAGCTCTTGGTATGCAAAAGTGTGCCAGTACCTTGAGCGCAGCACCGTGCCCTCCCATTTTTCTATGCGACAGAAGAGTGCACTTCAACTCAAAGCTCTATCTTACGAGTTGGTGCATGGGGTGCTATATGGAAAGCACCACAACGGTATTTTGCTCAGGTGCCTAGAAGCACAAGATTTAGAAAAGGTGTTACGTGATCTCCATGACGGACCAGTCGGGGGACACTTCGCGGGTAACACAATAGAGCACAAGGTTATGCGTCTCAGTTTCTACTGGCCTACATTATTCAAGGATGCACACGCTTATGCCCGCAAGTGTTTGGTCTGTCAGAGATGTGCCGGCAGAAACCGGAGGTCAGCAGCCCCGCTGCAGCCTGTTGAAGTGGAAGAACCATTACAACAATGGGGCTTGGATATCATTGGGGAGATTTTCCCACATTCATCAAAGCAACACCGCTATATTTTGACTGCTACGGATTACTTCACGCAATGGAAAGACGCAATTCCGCTGAAACAAGTGAACGATCAAGAAGTCATCAGCTTCCTACAACAAAACATCATCTCAAGGTTTAGCGTTCCTACATCACTTGTTTTTTATAATGCAACGTACTTTTCTTTGTTAAATCTTTATGACTTTGCATCTCATTCGCATCATCAAAAAGACCATTTACTCCGCTCTGGTGAATGCTTTATGGGCTGACCAAGTCACACCCAAGCCTTCTCTGAATACCTCCCCCTACTTCCTGGTATATGGAAAGGAAGCCATCCTCCCACCGAACATCTACTTGCCTGCTCTCCAGTTATCCCAAGAACCCCAAGACAAGCCGTGTCTTTTAGTTCAGCGTAGGATGGACACACTGTACAAGTTACAAGAAGAAGGATGAAGGCAAAAGAAAAATTTACACTCCATCAAAATCGTATCAAGAGATGGTTCGGTAGAAAGTTTGCAGGGAGTACTAGCTTCAGTGTGGGTGACTTAGTCTTAAAGTGGGACAAAGCCCACGAGGACAAAGGCAAGCACACGAAGTTTCAATCCCTATGGATTAGTCCTTTTACAGTCCACAGGAAGCTTGGCCAACACACATATCGCCTTCAATCACTTGACAAGAAGATTGACTCTCTCCCTGTCAATGGCCAAGACTTAAAATGTTATTTCCAATGAGATCTTGGTGTCATGCCCTACACTATGTGCATAGTCTTTTCATTGCTTGTTGTGTTGTTTTGGTTTTTTGTTTTGTTTTCTTTGCTTTTTTTTTTTTTGCTTATGTAAATAAGTGTTGTGCCTCACTACGTTCTGGCTTCCGAATGTGTATGTCACTGAAGTTCAAAGAGTCTTGTGACACTGCAGCGCTTGGCTAGTCCTGTGTCCGTCTTCCTTATGTTTGGTTGTAACTTTTGGCCGATGAAGTCTTGACAGAAAATACAATCCGTTTGTAAGGAGAGTTTTGGTCAAACCATCAACCTGTGTCCAAACTGGGAAACCTCATGCCTATAATCAGTTTTCTACTTTGGTGTGTTCAAACTCATCCAACTAGTAGAAACAGCGAAGGGGAAAATATAAACGAGCAAACCTGAATCGGAGGTCTTCATATGCTTCTCTAAAGAAACAACCTCTCATGCTCTCAATAAGTCATGATCCCTCTTCCACCCCAAAAATAAATATGTGCCTATGCACAGTTCTCTTTAAAAAAATAACAAAGGCGAAAGAAGAGAAAGGTTTCCTGCACAAAGAGGTGAAGCAGGTAACTCCACCAGGGTATTGTCCAGGCTTGCTAGCAGTGGAGCAATGCTTGTGTTCCCGCATGACTCCGCCAAGGTACTGTCCAGGCCTGCTGGCAACAAAGCAACACCAGAGATGAAAAACTATACTCTTAAAATCTTAAGCTTGCGAGCCAAACTACCCTTCCCAATTCGAAACGTTGTGATCTGACTAAATCTTATGTTGTGTTCAACTGAGAAAGTACTAGGTAACCCATGTCTATCCATGGGGTAAGTGGGGAAGCCGAATTAATCTGCACGATGAATCAATACTCCCTGAAGGAACAAGGCCCTACACTAAAAATGAACCAAAACAAAGAAGTTGGTATTCAACCAGTGTGTCACAAAGTGTTGTAGCCACTGCAACACCCTCCAAAATTTTCGCTTGCACTCAATTTTTGGAGCCTTCCTTTGTTTTTCTTTGATGGTTGCAAACACTCAAGCTCATCCCATGAGCTCCTGCAGAGTCTTTTTCACCCTTTTGTTTGTTTGACCAACTGTCGTCTTTTGGCATATTGCTTTATCATGCTTGCGATCTTATTCTGCTGATTTCGAAGGTTTCTATTTGTGTGTTTGAGTTGTCCTAGCTATGTAAACATCGGTCGCACTCATACACAAAGTTGTAAGCATTGTCGCGCAAGTGTCATCACGGTCATCTGAAGGTCTATCTTGAGTATCGCACTTATCGCTTTTAGCTATAGACGGTCTCACAAAGGGCAATGTTTTGTCTTGTTGTCCCGGTGGTCAATATTGTCATGTTGTCGAAGTACGCTGAGTGTGTGATCACAATCTCGAGTCCTCATAAGTACACTTGCTTCCCACACTTAGCCATTTTCCTGAAAATCCTTTCAACCGGACAACCCCCCTCTCACCGGACCCCAACTGGGCTACACTGCGTAGTCTTAGCCCTTAGTGATGTTGCTCTGCTGCCTGGAACTGCACAGTGCTTGAGGTTGTCCTCCAGGACAGTTGCACTATACAATCCCATAAGTGAGCAGTTTGCCTTCCTTCCCAAAATTGCGCAGAAACTGCCTCAAAGCCCGCCCTAAACTACACACTTCACAAGATCAGTCATCAAGCCTCCTCCCTGCCTACTGGAACCCCGCAATGCGCAGAGACCTAAGCCTGCTTTGCCTCCCAGAACTGCGTAGATATGTCTTCCAGTGTCTTCCCTCAACCGAGACTCACTACTCCCAGAAACTGCGGAGAATTATCCCCTCTAATCCTTCTGTCGCCCTGTCTTGTCTTCCCTTAGAAAACTACGCAAAGGTGGCCTCCCAGGGTCCCACCTTGCAACTGCGACTAGTGACCTCAACTGCGCAATCCTGCCTCCCAGTGGACACTGCGAAGTTTTCCCCGACAGTGAAGACTGTGCCCTAGAGTTCCTCATCCAAGACTGAGCTACACTCTCGCAATCTCAGTGACCAATCTCCCTCCCTGTCACCTAGAATTGCACAGTGTGCAGTTACTGGGCCCTCTTCCCAGCCTGTCATCTGTCTCAGGCTCGAACCATGGAAAACAATGCATCATCTTAGACTAGAAGGTTTTGGATTTGATGTCGTCCTGTCATGAGTGAATCACGGGAATAAGTACTTTGATAGATCATGGCAAGATGATGAATGGGATAAAGAAGGAGTGCACATGCTAGAAGACTCACTTGCAGTTGGATGGACGAAAAAATTTCATCGAAGAACAAGCAAAAGGAACACATGCATGTAACCATCTTACAAGACCAAGACCATTGAAGACACCGCAGCATCAATCCATGCAGAAGAGAAGATAAAGCACAGCACATCCAAGAACACATCCATCACTCAACAACAACAGTAGCTTGACATTGCCACCACAACCAGCGAATCCATGTCAGCAGTGTCATGTCATGTCATAAGTTGTTAAGGCCACATCACTACTATGGGCCATATCTGTTGTAACCGAATGTAAAGTGAATGTCCAAAAGACACAAACATGAAGATGAAGAGTCATGTCAGTTGAAAAGTCATAGGAAGATGAACGGTCATGAGGGTAGTCCAAGAGTCACAAGGGTCAAGCATCACCTTTGGCTATATATACCCCTCCCATTGTATGAGTAAGGACTTTTCTCCTTGGCTCCTCCCACATAGCCTTGAGAGTTTTCAGTATCTTTGAGGAGTGAGGAGTGGCTCCAATGTCCCACTACTGGGACTAGTGATATATGTTGTACAGATGTGTCCTGGAACTTTTGCTTAATTTAGAAACCTGTTAAGGCCAGCACGTTTTCATGCATGTTTTGTAGATGATTGTAAGACTATTCTTTCGGCATTTGTAATTCATGTTTGTTACACCTATACTAAGATAGTTGAACTATTTTGATAGTTTTAGTACTTACATTGTTGGGAATGTATTGTGTTATCACTATTGTCTCATCCTTGTGGACTACTCCACAAGATATTAGACAGAACTTTCTTGTTTAATGGTTATAACGATCGTCACATCCATGTGGACTACTCTGTTGGATGGTGTACGGGTTTTCCCTTGTACTCTGGTTTTAACGACTACCGCATCTACTGTGGACTATTCGTTGGATGCTGGACAGACACTTTATGTTTCGTGTGTGTCTCTTCCTGAGTGGTACTACTACCTCTCACTTAGAGGCTCACTTCACTCTCCCCGTTTGCAGTAGAAACTAGACACAAGTTACATTACACACTCACCTCGCTTTTCGAAGATACCAACATAACACTCTCATGTGCTGAACAGCAAGAGCTAAGGCAAATCTCTAAGTAAATGGCAACCGGGCCATCGTACCGGATGGGACTCCTACACCAAATGGTGTGAGGTCTAGTTAGGACTTCATACTGGGGAGATCCCCTAAATGTTGGCGGGTCCAGCACCATCAACAGAGTTCCAGATGAAGAAGCGGTGGGAAGATTTTTGTGAGTATAATTCTATTTAAAGCATTTCTCTTTTGTTTCTTTTCAATTTGTGATCATCCAACCTTACAAGTTGATTTTTGTTTGCAAGGTTGATCCTGGATTGTTTTTTTTTTGTTTTCTAGGTTGCCTTTGCTATAATATATATGGTCCACCAAAGCATCATCTCAATCTAATAGAACGAAAGCATTATTGTTTTACCGTTCAATTATTTAATCTTGAACAAGCAATTTGTATTATTTTTTTAAATTTTTCATGGAGAGCTATCATGGATCTCATTATTTTTGTGGTTTACATCTTTATGAAATTACTGGAATGAAATCATTTAAAGTTCTCCATAAAGGATCATTGTCTTGCTTCCTATCTTATGTGTCTTGCTTCAAATTGTTTCTTATTTACTAAATTAATCTTGATGGATGGTCATGATGGAATAAATGAGCTATTCTATGCTTTCTAGCTAAAATATTGTTCTACTATTTTGGTCTTATTGTTTAGTCCACTCTCAAGCCCAATAATGATGAATAAGAAAAAGTTGTTGATTGAATGTAAAAGTTGTTATTTGACAAAGGAAACAAAGGAAAACCACCTCTATAAAAACATAGGAAGTATTCATGTATCCCATGAGGTTGATTCTCTTTTACTTGGTTGATTGGAGCTTGATGGAGCAAAAGAACCAAGCACTTGACTTCAACAATAGTATTTGAACCCATTTTCCTTTTAACTATTTCCCATTGGTCCTATTTAGTTAGTGCTAGTTGTGGAGCTTGGGTGTTCTTCTTGCGGTCCTTTACAAAGTGCCAATACGGCACGATTTGCACTTGAAGGGCAACTACTCATAATTTAATGGCTACTCATGTTGCCAGAGTCCAAGGTCAATAGGATGGCTTCTAGAAGTCCTTTTTTTCCAAATCTACCTCTACACATATACCGACACAAGTGAAGAGCCCGTCCTTTAGCTCTAATTTTTCAATGAAACGCCCTAAAGCATTCCCAATACTTCTAAGAGAGTCTTTCCCAAGAATGAATAGGAAAATGTGGAGGGTGAACCCATGCTGGTATTGTTGATGGGATGTCCTGCTTCGATTGAAGTCTGACATCCATCTAGTCAAGTACATACCCCGAGATCCAAAGAAATAAGGACCTGTTCTAAATACTAGGCCTCTATATTCCTTGGATTTGAACTAAGAGCCAAAGAAAGAAGTCCCCGTTCTAAACATTAGGTCTTTGCCTTCCTTGGATTTGAATTGAAAGCGTTAAATCCCCTGCAATAGAAGTGGTACATCTTCTCCTTTATCATGACATGCCAATTCTTTTGAAGTCAGATAGTCATTGCTCGAGGTAAAGACCAAATTCCTGCAAATTAATCAATGAGTCATCTTTCAAACACAGCGACAACCTTAGGTCTTGCAATGATGCGAGGTCGCCAGATTTGTGGAATATTTTCAATCTTCTTGACAAATCAAGCAGGATATTGTTTGATTGATCTTCAAATTGAAGAGACAACGACTTTGGATGCAATTGCCTCTGGATTTGGAGGGTAGGAGGGGGCCTCCAGAAGCCAAATCCATGGCCAACCTTCAAACCTGTCAAAAGAAGTTGTGTGCGCTAGGGTTTTCAAAGCTCGAGTTACCTACTAAAGATTACTTAAAATGTTAGATATCAAGCTTCTGTAGTAGTTTTTTGCAGTGGCATGATCCGGATTATCCACGGTTTCGTGTTCATTCTATCAATGTTTCAAACCCCAAAGGGGGTCCATCATCAGGACTAAATTACATAGAATATGAATAAAAGCTTATTGAGAGAAGGGTCTATTTATACCCAGATCGAAAGACTCTTCTCTCAATAAGCTTTCATTCATATTCTATCTAATTTAGTCCTGATGATGGACCCCCTTTGGGGTTTGAAACGTCGACAGAATGAACACGAAACTGTGGATAATCCGGATCGTGCCATTACTTAAAATGTTCAACATTAAATAAACCTATGCTATTTAATTTTTAATTACTGTCATTATTTTTCAGGCTTTCTTTATTTTTATTTTACATTTGAGACATGATATTAAATTTTCCCCTTTTTAAAGGGTAGTCTAAAGGTTAGTCTAAATAGGCGACATTTTCACCTAGATAAGAATGCCTTTTGTCAGATTTTTTTGGAAATCTGGGTTACAGTTGTCAAGTTTCAAAATTTTAGGTGCTCTTGGGGTTCTTGAGGGTGCTAATCCATTTCCACAATTAGAAAAATGTTTCAAACACTTCTAGTTTCAGATTTTTGGAAAAGAAATAGACCGATTCCGATGAAAAAATCGTCATCCACACAAAATCTTTGCTTGCTTAGACAGTAACGGTACACACTTACACATCCCTTCCACCCTCCTCCACGTGGACTGCAAAAAAACTTCGCTTATTATCTTGATGGAAAAGCAGTTGTGCATTCAATTCCAGTGGTCCATTCCACTCAAAATATACAACCCTGGAGCAAAAAATTGATACATTCAGGTAAGACCTTTCAAGTCCATACCTTCTAACGAAGGCTCAATCCCACACTGTCAATCCCGTAAGGCCCGGATGAACCATCCTAAGCAGAAAAAAAAGGCATTTACAAGTTGCATTCCAAGTGGGAATGCTCGAAAACAGGGGTTTACCCCATAAACTCTTCTAAGTCTGAAATCGAGCATATGCATAGCTTGCATGAAAAGGGGGCAGGCCTTGATACGACCAACCAGAGCATCTATCATCTATACGAAAACATGGGTGTACCCTAATCAGTGGTCACCATTCAAATCCTATGAGACAACTCTACTTGCACCACTGAACTTACTGAGGAAATACTTACACAGTGGAGACTAAAAATACATGCGTAAGCCAACAGCCAACCTAAGAAAATAAATTCAAACGAACGAGAATAGGAAAATCCCAAATTGAAAAATATGGAAAAAAACGAAAATTGTTGATAAACATTGGGGAACTAAAGGGCCATTGAAACACCCACAATTGCCCCATCCAGCAAAAGTGCCCAGAAGAATTTAAAAACACTTTACCTCCTCGGATAGACACGAATAGCCGATATTTTGTTAAAATTGAAGTAATCTGCTGGCGAATCAAACACCGCTATGCGCGCTGCTCGGTGCTATGCTTTGAAATTTATCAGCTGTGAATCTGTTTCAACCAAAGGAAAATGTGCAACCCCTTTCCTACGCCTTTTGTTCTGCTGAAAAGGATGAAGAGAAGATTTGCTTATTTCTTTCTCCTCGGAACGTCTGCCAAGTTCATGCTACGTACTGCGAAGAAAAGGCGAGCAGGAGGGAATGGGAGAAGCGCATCATAACCTAATGCCAAGTTCATACTACGGACTGCGGAGAAAAAGTGAGCATGAAAGAATAGGAAAAGGGCATCATCACCTAATGCTGAATGATTTTTAGGTTAACTTGATTTTCGATTTGGGTTATTGGATAAGCTTTTGAAAAGGTTTGGTTGTTGATCATTCAATATCGGAGTTTATAGTAAAAACAACATTTGTATCTTTTTTCCACATTCTATATATGCTTGGTTTATAAAAGAAAGTCTATAACTTCATGTAATCACTAGAGCCATAACTCTTTTTTGGACATTGATCTAATAATTTTCATCCACCAAAGTTTAAATAGGTTTAAAATATGCAAAGTATAGCATGCTCTTGTCTCAAAAAGACCTAAAAACTATATATAGTTGAAATATTATTAGATTCAGACACTTTCAACACAACATTTGGTAAATTTTAAAGCTTCGCATATAAGAAATTCAGAGATCTTATCCATAAGTAGTTCTTATATAAGGAATGGTTTCACATTAAAATAGTCCATATCATCTTCTTTTGGTGGAAATCTTCTAGGAAAAGGGTCTACCCTAAACATTATCCTCTGCGACATAGGCAAAGCCATGTCTTCTGAGGAACTGGAAGTCATTGTTGTAGGAAGGAAGAGGAATAGCCCCAAGCTCTCCTAACCTGGCGTGTGCTTGTTGCATCCTATGTCACCTGGTTGATTTCGAATTCCAGTTTGACGACCTTGAAGTTAAATATTTCACACTAACAAAAAAAAAAAAAACTAAAACCCCTTTGTTTTTGTGTTACATTATTTCCCTAATCATTCCATTTAATTAAAATCAAAGTAAAGAAAAAATGAAGAGAAACTACATTATTTCCTAACCATTCTCTCTTATTTGCATCCAACCTCTTTTTATATAGTTTTTGACTTTAAATTAAAAGTAAAATTAATTATATGAGAGGCAAATAAAAAGACATATATATATATATTGAAATTGTATTTTTTAATTTATTAAAAAATTAAGATCAAGATTGTATTTCAATTTTTAACTATTTGAATTATAATTTAATAAATATGAAAAAGGTCAAAGAGTCAATTTTTTTGAAATGTTTTTTTTTTTGCAAAATTATTTAACCATAATAAGAAATTGAATATCATTAAATTTAACCACTCTAAGCCCACCTACCATAATAACATAATAGTGTGCATTAACATTTCCCATAATATTTTAGCTTGCATGACAAGTGAGCCGGGTCGTGGATTCGAATATGGCAAGTTACAGGATCGGTTTGTTTCTGAAGAACACCTTATCGTCTGGTGAAGAATTTCTTCTCGTACATGAAAATCAGTCATCTACAATTCCTGTGGATGATGATGAATTTGGATATTCTCACTATGCATATTTTGATTTATGGGATATTCCCTATACTACTTTATCTCCTCATTCAACTAAAACTCAAATCTGGTCCCACCTTCCAAACAATTGTTCAAGACGTGCAACATGCACTTCAAAACCTGAAGCTGCAAGAATTGGATATCTCCTTTGCCATTCAACGGGTTAATATCCATGGCTAATTACTATAATTATTGTTTTTTCTCAAATTAAAACATCTCCAACAAATGGAATTTAAAGCACTCAACTGCTCAAGTTGGCCCACTAGACTTCTTGGGAAGAGTTTTACAACATAGGGAATTTCAATTTTGAGTGAGCAATCTTCAAATTTTGAGGGGTTTCATCTGATTAAGCATTGTTCTCTCACCAACCCCCCACCCCACAACCTTTTTAAAGGTGGGGGGGAGTTCTTTTGGCCCTCTCAAAGACAAATATTAAAAATCTATCCAAGAAAAGGCAAACAAAGCAAACAAGGGAATCATGGCAGAAAGATTCAGTGGAGCAATTATTGTGACAGACGTGCACCAATTCCTCAAAAAAATATAATTAAGATGTCAAGTTCTTCTATTAAAAAAGCAAAATAGGGCATTGTGGCAAAAAGCCAACTCTCAACGAGGCAATTATTGCCACATACACACTCCAATTACTCACAAAATCCCAAAAACTCATGTATATTAAGCATCAACAACTTCTCAACAAACAAACTTGGGGTCGATCCATCCAAACCCAGCCTCCAAAAGAAAGCAAAGATTATTCAGCTTCATATGGTAGTTGAGAATGTTAAGATGTCTAATTTTTCTATTGGATATCCCCACACTTTCATGTCTAGTCTGATTAATCAGTCATTGGTAACCAAAAAGAGGGTTGCATGGGTATCTAATTTAGATATGTATAATGTACTTGTCATGATTGCAAAAAAGCATAAGTGCAATCTGAAAGCTTTTTATAGTTGATTACATACCTAAACTATTAGGGAATTATTTATCATATATTTTCATCCAGTTTATTGAAAGGAACATAGTTGCTCGGTGCTAATTCACTAACACATTAATGTTGAGATGGGTTTACAGTTTCCACAACATGACTAGAGATCATACAGATTAGTTAGCACAACATTATAAGACTTACACTATGCCAAGGAGATATCTGTGTAGTTGAATTCTAAGCTACAACAGAAGATATTATGGAACTCTAGGTCCAAGTATAGGAATTACATTAGCAAAATTAATTTCATGGAGAGGGGAGATTTCATGTAGCATTCAAAAAATGCATGATGTGGACCTTTATTGTGCATTTTAGATTCAGAGAGAATAGACATAAAGAACAAATATGAAAATTAGAAACAAATAAGATCGGGTTGTGTCTTCTGCTAAAAGAAATCCTAAATTGAAATTAGGGATTTGTACTTTCTACTATTTAGCCTCTATGTAGAGGAAAGGAAGCCTTGAAATGTAGCTATATTGAATACTTTTGCAATAAAGAACCTACCTTGTTTAGCTTACGAATAGCTGCAAACTGGATACCTACTTTGATGAGCTTAAAAACAGTTGCAAGACAGTGATAATTGGAATCAACTCTCAACTGGTCACTCCGCTCAACTTTGTTATAGCTCTTGCAACTCCAAATATGACCATTTCTGTTGTGTGTCGCAAAAAACCCTCCAGGTAGTCATAGACAGGGCGATCATGTGCTTGTGTATTTAAACTTGATTCTCGTGTAATTATTGTGGAGTACAAATGACGCGAGTAGGGTAAAGTTATATCTCCTCTGATAACCTTGGTTTGAAGTTTAAACCATCTCGCAACCGTCGTACTATTGGTCAATCACATTGGAAAGAATATTCATTTTAGGCCGACAAATCTGCTACAGTGTTATGAGGAAGAACCTCGTAATAAAAAGCCTATCAGCTTAATTAAAAATTATTTAGAATTTATAACAATGGCTACATAGTAACTAGTACCTATTGTTAGCTTAAATATAGCTTAATTAAACTAAAAGATAATAAAGACAAAAAAATCATTACGAAAATAAAACAACTAATAAAATATTGTATTGTTGAATGAAGTATGATTAACTAATATATATATATGTGTGTGTGTGCGTGTGTGTGTGTGTTTAATATAATAATAGCTATCTTAAATGAAAATGGGGAAAAAATTATAATTCAAGGAATGGAATAATAGAAAAATAAAATTAAATAAAAAAAAAATAAATCTAAAAACAAAAATTAGTAACTAACATAAATGAAAGTTACTAAAGAGCCCATAATAAACATCAACCAATCAATTTACAAATAAATAAATTTAAATAATAATAATAAATAACAAAAATTTAATTCTTAATGTTAAACTATGGATAAGGTGCATAAATTTTTGGTCAAAGACAAACTAATACACAAGTCAAAGCAAAACTAAATGCCTAATACCATGCTTGCGGATAAAATTAAAAAATATTTAGAATGTGAGGCCTTCAAAGACAACAGGGAAAGTTATGCAGATATGCTCACAGCTAGCTCTTGGGATAATCTATTTAGAGAGGGGCTTGTCGAGAAGCTCGGAGCATTTATTTCAAAGCTTCACAGAAAAGGGTTGAATACATCAAGCAGATGAAGAAACAAACAATCTGTCCCATAGGCTATCTTTAGCTTAGTGCACATTAAAATAATTTATTTCCTCTTTCTTTCTTTCTTTCTTTAAAAGGGAGAAGAAAAAATAAATTAATTAAAAATATATATAAATTCGTATGGGGAAATGGATTTAATTGATTAATGTTATGAAGTAATATGTAAAACATGAAATTTAAAATTCCAGCTTACCAATAAAAGAGAATAATTAATAAATTTATATTTACATAATTTAAAAATAAATTAAAATATGCAAATTAATTTAATGGCATGAGGTGGGTAAAAAAAGATGAGTAAAATTTTGGAAAATATGGAGTTAAAAAGAGGCAAACTTAGTTACCCACCGTGTTATATTTTAAGACTAGCCAATATTGAGGTTTAAGTGGATTTAAGTTGGTATTTTTTAAAAAAATTACCAATTTTTAGTTTTTATTTTTGTTTTGGATTTAAATTTAATTGCTTCTGGTTATTTTTAATATAATATAATATATTGATTGAGATATTTAAATAAAAAAAATTTATTTTTATGCTTTGGTTAAGTTAGTTTTTATCAAGTTGTATTATGAATTTGTATTAAGTGGGATTACTAATTTCATTTTAAGTTATACTAGCAATTGCTTTAAAAGATGCAAAGAGAGGTCGATAGGATTATTAAATTGGAAATGTTGAACTTTGATTTGAAATAATAATTGGTGTATTAGATTTAGGTTGTTTAGTGTATTTGTGTTAAGTTGGTAATACACAATTAAAATAATAATTGAAATATTGAGATGATGAACAACATGAGTATTGCTTGTCCTTCACCTTCGCTTCCCCATTCCAACATCATAAGCCATGGCTGACTTGGTCCTCTTGTGGGTTGTCCTTTCACTCACTTCCCCATTCAGACATCCCTCTACAAATCTCGCAGGTCTAATACTATGTCGATTATTCATGGACATGAAGCTTCTGATTTTTTCCCTTTATGATACTTGTGCTCATGATTCACATTATTACTCTCCTCCACTTGTCCAAGGATCGAGACCTTGACAACATCTTTTTATTTTAGTAATGAATAAACAAATATCTTTTATAAAATGTTCACAATCCTATTAGGTTTGAATATTCTAAACTCTAAAAAATAACTTCTTAACCAACCTTTATTATTATTATAATATTATTTATATAACTTTCCTCCTAATTATTATAAATATTTATATTAACCATTTTTATGGTATTTTATATCTTATTTTAAATCTTACTTTTATCTTATTTCAAGTGATTATAGAATCTCATTTAAAATGTTAGAACATTTAAAAAATCATAATACAATTCAATTTCTAATAACAGGTTATATAAAGTTTCATACTATAAAATATTATTTATAAAATGTAGAATTTTGTAGAATTTTTCCTACAAATCAGCGAGCTCTGATACCATATAGAATTTTGTAGACTTTTTTCTACAACTCAGCTAACTTTGATACCATGTAGAACTTTTTCTACAAATCAGCTAGCTCTCATAGCATGTAGAAATTTCACACCTGTAGATCAACCTAGTAATGCAATGTACTAAAACAAAACACTTGATCTACTTCTACAAACAATTTAGCGGAAGCTTAATCAACCATGAGCAACATCAATAAGAACACATATAACTGATAAGAAGGAATCAATCACACATAACACAAAAGAACTTACCTGGGGAAAGCACCTGCCTAAAACCCCATCTCTATATTATCATACAAGTGGAAATATAGTCCGGATTACACAAGCCTTAGCTCGGAAGCTATCCAGCTCTCAGTACAATCCCTTTACTGCTCATAGGCAGTCAAAGGCTTCTCACAAACCTTCTCCTCTGCCCTCCAAGCCTCATATTTCTATGCACAATTTTTCCTGGGTCCTCCAGCTGCAACCTGTGTGATTCTCACCTCACACACAACACTAACCTTTGAAGTAACTGCACAAACCTGAAGGAGATAAATCCTCATCATGGATGAGCTTCCTTTATAGGAAAAATATTCATCCAACTGATAGTACATTGTCCCTTCTCTAATCTCAATTGGGTCTCTGATAGAACTGACATGCATCAGTTATCCATGAGCAAATACACAGTTATCTGAAAATAACAGTTGTCACATGCATGCAAATATTAACAAATTGTATCTCATTAATTTAACAACTTGTTAAATTAATCTAACTGAACTTGACTAAGTTAAACTAAGTCAACTGATCCTCTCAATATAGAACTCATCCTTAATTCCTCAATCAGTGGAGCAAATCAAGGACACATTCCCCAATCAGTGGAGAAATTATTGCATGTTCTCTCAAAGACTTCAAGTTTGATTTTCCTTAACTAATTAACTCATGGAGATTAATTAATTAATATTTTAAACTGCTGTTAAGACCAAATTCATTTTTACTTCCTATAGTTAGACCAGGGACTGCTAAAAATAGGAAGGAACCCATAAATGTTGTTTTTAGAAGATTCTATTTTTAGCAATTTCACCTCTCACCCAAGGTGGCCAAAATGTTCATTGGCCAAACTGTTATTTTTAGAAGTGTTATTTTTAGCAGATCCATTTTTAGCACTTTCTAAATTTAGTATTTCTTGTTGCACACTTTTCAACACTCCCTCTCAACAAGAGAGGCTTCCTCCTGAACCCGATCATGTAACTCTGGAATGTTTTACATGCAACACATCTACCTGATGCTGATAAGTGCTCCCTCTCTGACCTCTGCACTACTGCAACATCTCCATGCATCTCGCATTGTTGCACCCTACACTATGCTACCCTACATTGTGCAACACACTTGTTCCTCTCGCATTGCTGCAGCCTGCATGCTCTGCGTTATCCTGGGATTCTCTGCACTGTAGCTCTCTCTGTCGCTCCATCCGCATCTGTCTCTACCCAATCAGTCAGTTCCTGCTACTCCACATCGGGGCTCCCATAGCAAGGTCTCATCCAAGAGGTTGAGTAGCTCAAAGATCCTGCCCCTCCTCCTTAGGACGATCACTTTATATCCCCCCACCTCCTACCTAGAGGTATGGCTGCATGTGATCCCTCAGCCCACCTGGCTCAAAGTTTCCCGCTACTGGAGGTCTCTGCATGAGTACATGTCTCTACTCAATCTCCACTCAGCTTCCCCTGTTGTGGCTGCTCCACAACCTCCTGAAGTTGTTGCACCAATTGTGGCTCATCCGCAATTGTCTGAGACTTCTTCTAGCTATGCACGTTGAGAGGTAATTTACTCTCCCTCTCAACCACCAAGTATCTAACCTTTGCCTTGCTCCTCAAGGCTTTGCATGCATCTTGTACTTCAAGTGCATACAGGTTCTTGGCTAGCACACCAATCGATTTCCACTTCCCCGCCGTCACGAAATTTTCTAGAAAAAGAGTCGATTTTAAATCAACGATATCTCCCTCTTCCGAACTCTGATTCAACTAATTTTTTTATTTATTATTTTGGGTATTTTTCCGCAAGGAATCTAAATCTGCTATTTATTTCTGAAAATTTTGTACATAAATATTCAGATCTGCTCTACAAACTCTCGGCCCAAAACTCAAAACTTCGAAATCTCCTCTCAACATATTGTTCTCTCCTTGATCACCTGTGCTCTGATACCATGTAGAATTTTGTAGAATTTTTCCTACAAATCAGCTAGCTCTGATACCATGTAGACTTTTGTAGAATTTTTCCTACAAATCAACTAGCTTTTATACCATGTAAAACTTTTTCTACAAATTAGCTAGCTTTGATACCATGTAGAATGTTCCCACCTGTAGATAAACCTGGTAATGCAATGTACTAAAGCAAAACACTCGATCTACTTTTACAAACAATTTAGCAGAAGCTTAATCAACCATGAGCAACATCAATAAGAACACATATAACTAATCAAAAAGAACCAATCACACATAACACAAAAAAAATTACCCAGGGAAAGCACCTGCCTAAAACCCCATCTCTATATTATCATACAAATGGGAATATAGTCCAGATTACACAAAGCCTTAGCTCGGAAGCTATCCAACTCTCAGTACAATCCCTCTGCTGCTCATAGGCAGTCAAAGGCTTCTCACAAACCTTCTCCTCTACCCTCTAAGCCTCCATTTCTATGCACAGGTTTTCATGGGTCCTCCAGCTGCAACTTGTGTGATTTTCACCTCACACACAACACTGACCTCTGAAATAACTGCACAAACCTGAGGGAGATAAATCCTCATCATGGATGAGCTTCCTTTATAGGAAAAATATTCATCCAACTGATAGTACATTGTCCCTTCTCTGATCTCAACTGGGTCTCTGATAAAAGTGACATGCATCAGCTATCCATGAGTGAATACATATTTATCTGAAATAACAGTTGTCACATGCATGCAAACATTAACAAACTGTATCTCATTAATTTAACAACTTGTTAAATTAATCTAACTGAATTTGACTAAGTTAAACTAAGTCAACTGATCCTCTCAATATAGAACTCATCCTTAATTCTTCAATCAGTGGAGCAAACCAAGGACACATTCCCCAATCAGTTGAGAAATTATTGCATGTTCTCGCAAAGACTTCAAGTTTGATTTTCCTTAACTAATTAACTCATGGAGATTAATTAATTAATATTTTAAACTGTTGTTAAAACCAAATTCATTTTTACTTCCTATAGTTAGACCAGGGACTGCTAAAAATAAGAAGGGACCAAGAAATGTTATTTTTAGAAGATTCTATTTTTAGCAGTTTCACCTCTCACCCCAGGTGGCCAAAATGTTCATTAGCCAACCTACTATTTTTAGAAGTGTTATTTTTAGCAGTTCTATTTTTAGCACTTTTTAAATTTAGTATTTCTTGTTGCACACTTTTCAACATAAAACTATTAAAAATAAAAATATATTAAATAATGTGACCACTTATTTTTTATTTTGTAAAATATATTATAAAACTATTAAAATTATATTTAATAATGTGACTATTTATTTTTTATCTTTTAATCGGAAGACATGATACTATACATGACTATTGTCAACTTGTAATTACGAATTGACTAGCGGCTTTTGTTTGTGTTTGAGATTCAAGAAGATCTTTCTGCCTTAAATTCCACAAAAAGAGCAAATAGTTCAGTCAATAAATTTGGAGCATAGTTCCCAAGTTTGGTTGAATTGGGCTTTAAAAAAATACAAAATTTCGGTAATACGATTCGATTGGTGGATTAACACGCAGTCTTAGATATGGTACGGTAATATTGAGAAACTAAATATTTTTGGTTTAAAAAATTTGACATTGCTAAGTTGGCACGTTAGCATCTCTGTGATGGGTGAAATGGGCCCTATTTGTTGAAGTGGCATGCATGGTGGCTGCACATTGGGACAAACAGCTGTAGGCACAGGGCCTACATGGAGCATGTACAAAGGAATTGCTTGGTATGAAGAAGGGTCATGGACTTGCCAGTAGGGTTGTGGATATTGGTGTGTGTTTGGGTATGATTGTTCCATGTAATGTTCTATCGAAATGATGAATTTGTTGTTGTTGTTGCATCATTGTAGGTGTTGCTTCATTTGGGTACTAGTTTTTGTCCTGTTTTAGCTACATTGTGGCGATACCATTAGGGTTTCTGCTATTGTCTGGGAGATTCAGATTTAATATGTTTCCCTCATGCTGGCCAGGCTCGAACTGTTGCCCTCTCTCTTCATTGGACCTGCATAATCCAGTTGGCTTTGGCTTCTTCCTTCACTGGCATCATGTTCTTGTTTGGACATCTCAACTTGTTGAAGGGCCTCTGCGGGCGTAATTTTTGTTATGTTGTTGTCTAAAACAATATTGGGATCTTGTGTTTGTTTGAACATTTCAACTTTTTGAAGGGCCCTAGCAGGCCTAATTTTTGTTATATAGTTGTCTTTGAAGTTTTGGCAGTTAATATTTAGTTTAATTTTAGCTCTCATATTATGTTATCCACACCTATGCTGGTAATGAAGGAAAATGGCTCTAAACTTTGTACTTGAAATCAGGAAAAGCTTGACATCCCTAATGCAGTAGTTTCTTTATCAAAAATCCAAAAAATACTAACCAACAAAACTTGCATCATTCAAGGTCAAAGTCCTTTTTTTTTTTTATGTAGCTAGAACTTCAATACTCCTTCCATCAGTCATTATCTCAGGGTTGAAAGTTTGATTCAAAAGCATACCCTCCAACCTTGGTGATAGCATAAAAATGAGTGTTATTTTTGTGATAAGTAGAAAGCCAATATTAGACACTTAATCTTTAAGTAAATATCAGTAGACAATTATTTTTTTAAAAACTACTATTTTGTTGTTTCCTCTTAAATCTGAATCTTTGCCTTAGTGCAAAAGAAGATAGAAATACAACAGAGTTACCTACTCAGTTGCTTGGACCATCATGGCTAAAATTCTACAAGCAGTTTCTTTATAGTGTTGCAAGATGCCACCACATAGAACAAAAGAAGCAACACAAAAAGTCAATGCTTTAGACATAAAGGTTGATTCCATGTATACCAATCTCATAAACATGAACATGGGTTTTACTAAGCTCTCAAAGAATTAATGACATGATACTTGTTAATTGATCTTCTAAGATATGTGACTCATAGCCTGCAACAAACATGGAGTTGTATTTCCTAATTTAAATTCTTCAATGAGGTTATTTAACAATATTGATTGCCCCAACTATATCATTTAACAATGTAAACTTTGAAACGGGAACTATAAACTCAAAACCGGAACTCTGGCCAAAAAACCCCGTAAAAACATCAAAAACAGTGCTAAAAACGAAAAGTGTTGGTGCTGGAATAACACCTTTTTTTTTTTTTTTGTAAGGGTAAATTTTCAACATGTTTTAAAAATGGCAATAAAAACCATTTTTTGTGCAAAAATTGTCCAAAAAACACCCTCAAAACGAAGTGTTGATGTTCGAACAACATTTTTTTTTCAATGGTAATTTTTGTGCAAAAAACACCCTCAAAACGAAAAGTGTTGACGCTCGGATAACAAAAAAAAATTCAAGAGTAAAATTTCAACATTTTGAAATAATGACGTAAAATATTTTATCATGACCCTGAAAAACATTAAAATTTCAAAAAAATAATGAAAAGATAAAATTAAAATAAAAAATAAAATTAAAATTAAAACAATGAAAAATGG